>JAQLOL010014851.1:0-10200 GCA_029783665.1 Naso thynnoides
CATGACATGCTCTGTTCCTTGGAAAGTCGTGCACAACGCAGACTTTTTCATGAGAAACCATGAATGAGGCACGCTCTTCATTTTGTGGAATTCATCAGAATGGAAGTAAAGCTTGGGGCGTTCACTGGAATAAAGACCATGCTTTTAGAGTTAATTACCAATTAATTACAGGCCACAAGCCACACTCAAACACTGAGTGACAAGTGGGAAAAAACTTCTCCTCTCTGGTCACGGTGTCAAAAAGATTCACAAATGCTCAGAAACCTCACACAACCAGCAAACACACACTCACACACAGCGTATGTGCAAGCATGCAAGCATCACTGATAGTGAACTTCCCAGTAAACCAACCCCCCTCCACACACACACACACACACACACACCCAGCAGCTGCCTTTCTCAGTGATCCGTTCACTTCAGCCCCACAAAGATTTCGTATTTTTCTGCCCCTGCACCTGTGCAGTCACACTCACTATTTCATACTTAATACACAAAAAGTTATTTCAGCACTTCCTCTGTTATGTAAATTGTGCAAGTGCATTTCTAGGTAGTGGCATTTTGCAAGCATGTACTGTACATTATAGCCCCTCTGTGCCGGGATGTACTGCAAATGCACTATGTAGCAATGTTTTTTCCTGTTTTGACCAAAGTTGCATTTATTACATCTTTAGTTCCAGTCGGTCTGCAGTTGCACTTCCTACTTGGATATTCAAAAGCAAAATACCCTGACAAAAGATTTTTTTTTTTTTTAATGATGGCCAGAAAACTCATATCGTGTCAATAATATGAGCTGACATTCAACATGTTTTCAACAAAATTTGTATCCAGGCAGGATGTGTGTCAATGTGTGGTTGCGCAGATGATGGGAATAGTGATCCATCCCAGTTTACATTCACAGTGTGTGCTTTGTGACTCAACTTGCAGGAACGGGCTCAAAAAATCACTTTTGTTCATTCAAAGGTTTTTATGAGATGTCTCGATGTGTTGTTGCAGATGTTTTCCTCAGAGTATGATGAATAATCACTTCACCCAGTGCAGTCACAGGCTCATTAGAAGCTTTGTTAATAGAGTCCTCAAGGAGCTATTTGTGACATACACCTAGCAGACCATTATGCTGGTATTTTCTGTTAGTTAATTCCCAAGCTGATGGATGTTATCATGGTAAATACCCTTAAAATGTGGTTTTGTTGTCTAAGAAAGAGGAAGACTGTGTACTTTTTTCTTGTGACATACGGTTGAACCAGCTGGAACAACCACCAACACCACAAACAAACAAGTAGCAAGACGGGAAACACTGTTGTGTTATCATTATTTGCTATTCCCTCATCTCAAAGTCCGTATGTTTTTTGTGTATGGGTGTCTGATGCCTGAAATAAGGTCTGTGGTTAACACAGGCTAAAGACATTCAAATGTTTTGTTCTGCTACATAAAATATGCCACTAAGAACCCAACTTTTAGGGTTTTAAGAACCTTAAAAATCGAGGTGGCTAGCAAGTGGCCAAATGAGACTACATTGGGTGGTTTCATGTTGGGGGCTCGGATCCTGGTACATGTGACCCTGAATCCAATTCATTTGATTAGTGCGTATACAAGCATGCCAAACTAAGGCTCAGTTTGTGAATCACACCAAAATTCGCTTGAAAAGGCGGTCTGGGGCACGATTCATGTGTACTCGGGTACGGCCTGCAGGAGATGTGAAAGCAGTCGTGCCAAAAACAAGAAGTGGGATGCTTTGTGATAGGCTGTAAAATGAGAACATTTCCTGTTTTTGTCACTAACTGCTCCTCGTGTCACGATGCTCCGCTCCTGTCGCCTTGCAGCCATGACACGGCAGTCAACTTAGGTGCATGGAAATAAGGAGCCAGAAAATTTTGGTTTGTTATTTTAATACTTACATTTAAAAACCTATTCCCCTAACTACCACAGCTTTGTCCATTATGCTCGCTTGAAAAAAAAAAAAGGTTGCTTCCTCTACTTCGTTGAGTGTACTGAATAAATCAATATGGAATTTGAATTTTTCCTGGTGGTGACGTTTAAACTATGTGACCATGATGTAGTTTGTTTACAGCATTTTGCATCTGGCGATTTCGTTTACAGTTCTAAAAACACAAATATAGTGTCCATCTGTGAAGATTATCATGCTGAACAACTCGTGTAAGTAGTATAAACTTGTTTTTTGTCACAGAGCTTATTTTCAGCCATACTCAAACATCCCATTCAAAAATTCCATAAACCTTTTTCTGAGGGAATCGGTGTCATGCTAATGTACGGGTCAGCCGACAAAAATACGCCATCCCTTATAATGAGGTTTAATAAATACAGAAATTATCATTAAACTAAAAAATATTCTGCAAATAGGGAGAGATATAAAGGGATAGATTATGTTTTCAATCCAAGTTTCCACCAGCTCCAAATATGCATATGTTAAACTTATGAGTCAGCCCAGGAAAATGAGACTGCATGCGTGTATCCTGTCCTCTGCTGACCCATGAGCTCATTTTTCTAAAGTGAGTGTTTACTTACCATTACAGCCATGCTAGTTTCAATATTCAGCATGTGGTGCTGAAGTTCCATCTGTACTGTTTTTGTATTTGCTCTGTTTTAACTAAACATTTTGCTGTTTCCAGTGCTGTGAGTCAGCCCAGTTCGAGTGCAATAAGTACAGTTTCCCAAGAGCTGTGTTTACATTTTCTGCATTTATGCACATTGCACCCCTCAAAATGCTTGCGCATCTTCTTAGCACTGTGCTCAAATTGCTTATGAAGCCAACTCTTCCCTAAAGAACAAGCCAAACTCTTGGAAGCTTACACCCAACAAGGCCTACAACTGTTCCAAAGAAATCTCATAAGAGCTCGCTAATTCAGTTCATATGACTGTCTCTGCAGCAAAGTCACGCTGCAAATATCTCATTCAACCTCAACGGTTAGGTCAGTGTTGTAGTGCTACCTGCAGACTTCACAGTCCATTGGAAGAAAACAAAATTCAGTCATCATTTGAAAAACTTTGGCTGTGAAGAGGTTGATCACTGCCAGAGGCTTTTCAGCCGATCACAATGTGGGACCTGCACCTGGCCAGCTTTAATATTGCTGATGCAATCACATTTAAAAGAAGCTAAGTTCTTTCCTGAGGGTCCAATGGCACAAAATGCACTCCCTGCACTGTGACAGCTCCACACCGATCCTGTCTTGACACACTGGTGAGACTAATCTTGGATTCTTTTTATGCAAATCCAGCAAGCCACTCCATTAACATGTTCCAACAACTATGAAATTAGTCGGAAGGATGTAAATTTTCAACTTTCGGTTTGGTGATCACACTGTACTGTTGCATCTCTGACAGTGTTTCTTGAGCTGTTTAACCACAAACATCCCTTTATCATATTTTATAGGAGTGCCTCAAAAAGCGCCACAGACTGTGTTTATAGTAGGTGGCATCATTCCTAATCCACTGTGGCCACAATAATGTGCAATAATCCTATTAACTTAACCTGACTGCACACCATGGCATCAGTTCAAAGCAGCTTAAACTGAGCATGTCCTTATAAAACTTAACTGGAAATTGAACCTCCTCACCCTGTCAGCTTCACACTGAATTAGCATGCAGTATATGCACTGAAGATACCCTAAAGTGCTGTTTAACTATTGTGTTCTACTCCAGTTGCACACAAATGTAGATTCACGCGTGCACAGGCACAAATACAAACACATGAAGCCTGAAGCGTAAAACATTCGTTTTGACATTTCATTGCAGCCAGAATTGAAGCCTACATTTCCCTTAAAAAAAAAAAAAAAAAAAGCAACAAAGTTGTATTTCCTCTTCATGCCAGTGAGCACATAGTGGCCCATATTATCGTGACAGTGACATTTGAAGTTGAGGATGTTTGTTGTGGGTTAGGGTTCTAGCCTGCTGGAACACAGAGAGCTCAGTATTGAATTGTTCTCCTTGTGGCCACGCTGCAATTCCATGGAAGTGGCATGAGCTGTTTCTGGAGAACTCGCTGCGCCATGTGGTTTCCTGTGACGCAAGAGATTGGAGTATCTTTAGTGGATATCTCCATGGCAGCTGCCTGATTTGTGTTCCGGACACCTTTCATGCTGCGACAGGAATTTTCAACTGAAAACAGAAAACAGGGGTCTGTCTACACATTTGCACCATTTAACTGAATTTTTAGACAGGATAAGAAATTCAACACCATTACATTTTTTCTTTGTTTTGTTTTCTTCTTTCGATTTAAAAGCCCGAGGGGTTTATCATCAGATGCCTCGGAATAACCAAAGCAAGGCATCACTTGTAATCTTGTGTTAACAGTCTTGTATTTTTCTGAGGAAAGTCATATTCTCTGCAGAAAACCTCATCAGTTTAAGTGTTTCCAGCACTCTGTAGGAAAAGTCCTGAGTTGCAAAACTTTTTCAGAAAGAACAGATCATTTGAGCACCTGCTTTTAAAAAACACATCGCACGGGAAATGATAAGCACAGTTTAACACCCACAGTGTTTGCAGAAAGAGAAAACATCAGATCCAACAGGGAAGAAGAGACCAAAGCCCCCGCACTGCAAAACTCCAGATGCTGCACACTTTTTAAACAACATCACAATAATGTTGAGCCAGTAGTTTGAACTCTTGAACGCACCGCAGCAGAACACTGCTTAAAAAACACATGCAAGAGCTGTGAATGATCTCTCTTTAAAACAGTGCCTTTTGTGACCCTCATCATCCATTGTTGCTTTAAGGAAACATAATTTCCTTCCATGTCTCCATATCTTGCTTTGTCTTTTTTTTTTTTTTTGCATGCTAACTGTTAATGATAATATAATTCTTGTTGCATGTTTTACCTGGATTGAACTCTGGATGACGCATATAGAGTAGACACAACGTTAACATTGAACATTGCATTTCCTCACCTCTCCTGCTTTCATGGGCTTTTATATTCTTAAACCATACCATTGCCACTTGATATATTTTCAATCACAATTAGCTGAAGGATGTGGATTACTTTATGGTATAACCATGCACTATACCCAGTGCCACCAGTACGCATCAGTATTAATCTGTTGTGTAATGAAAGCAACAGTGAGGCTTAGCTAAAGAGCTTTGAAATGATATTTTGTGAAACAAATGGAATGAAACACATCAACAGCTTTTCACATGCACATGTAAATTTGATTTTAAAGGTTGGCTTGTATGATTTTTGCATTAATCTAAATGTACTAACTAACTTGACACCAGGTAGATCTAATCGTCCTCAGTCATGGGGTTTAAACATCTATATTTATAACATCTATTAAAGTGTTATTTGCATTGTAAACTTCACTATTTCAAATCCAGATATTAGGTACAAAAACTGCACTCACGTATTCTTTATGCTTCTTCTCTACTACATTTGAGAGGTAAGTAATACTTTTTACTCTAACCACTCTATACTCTTATTTGGCAACTTTGGTCAATAATTGCCTTGTGCAGCCAAATTACATATACAAAAAATATCACATAATAAACTACAAGTGATTTTAAGAGATTATTTAATCAAGGTAAGAATTCTGCCCTCTATCTTAATTAGTAAAATAACTCATCTTTACCAGCTACAACATAAAATTAATTCATTAAATTATTTCTTAGACATTGAGCCATCAGGAAATAAAATACATTTTTTAAGAGTAAATTATTTTGAAATGGACAATTCTTTCAAATTAGGTGTTTTACTTTGGATTATTTAAGTATATTTGATGCTAATAGATCTGTACTTTTACTTTGGAATGAAGGTTTTCCTTTTTAACAGTGTTTCTACAATGTGGTTTTGCCTTTTTACTAGTGATATATCTATATGACAATACATAATATTCTTTCACAATTACTACAGCCAAAATGTCTGTCTTGTAGGAATCTTGCAAAATAAATATGTGGTCCTCAGATGACTCGAGATGTTCTGTTGTTTTTTGGTTTTTGCCAGTAATCGGCTGCATTCTTTGCTGACACACAATCCCAGCACTCCTTGAGGGTATTCAGGGTCATTTCTGGTCACCTGATGACCTCAGTTCAGTTCACCTGATTCAGTGCTCTGCTTTCAGCTTCTTGTTCCCTTATCATAAAGTTCAGCCCCACTGTGTCAACATTATGTAAAAGTCATGCACACAAACATACATAATGACAGATCCTACCTTTGTCTCTCTCACTTTTACACACACACACACACACACACACACACACACACACACATACACACAGCTGTCATTGATGTATTGAATGGCTTAGCTGCGTGTCAAATGATGAGACCATTTCCAGTAAAGCTCCTGCCTCTTGCTTATGATTTACACATGATCCACAAATGTGGCTTTGGCTTTTTTTTTTGTTTTTTCTAATAAATGTCTCTCAGTGTTTAGTCCTCCCATCAATTTCCCAGCTACACTAACAGAAACTTTGTCTGCTGATGGGTGGAAAAGAAGATATAGATGTCAGCCAAAAAGTTTATATTCCTTCCCCTAAAAAATGAAGCCAACCCCAAAGTGCAGTCCCTTGAATGGCCACTTGAAGTTGGCACCAGAGGTAAGTCAGGGCTCAAGTTCCATTTTAATACTCGATTTTACAGCAGAATAAACATATAAACAACCTAGTACAGTTTGGTCTATATAGCTTATTTCCTATCCATGACAATTGTATGAGGGTGATTTTTTGAACTGTAATAAAACCCGGTTTAAGGTTATGCATAATTAAGGGTGCAGCTGCTTTGAGTGACAGTTGCTGCTAGGTGTCTGCAAGGTGTCACACAGTCAGTGGTAAAAAATACTCCTTCTCTCCCGCTCCACTATCTTGTCCACATAAGGTCACTTCTGGCTCCAAAAATACAAGATGATGACGGCCATGATGCCAAAGTTTAAACTTTAAGACTGATGGTGACGTCATGGTGCCCATGTCTTTCATTAAGTGTACCGTCTATGGTTAATTTATCTTATAGACAAGACAGAAATACCCCTTCTGTCCTGGCCTAGGTTACTGTCATTTGACGTTATCTGCTTTTTAACAAAAACAGTACATTATTAACTTAGACATTTTCACATTAAATGTCTAAAAAAGGCTTCATCTTTGTTAGATATTTTGTTGAGATGTATACTTACGTTATCCTAATTGAACAATGAATCCACTTATCCTTTGCACGGTTGCGGGGGGGCTGGAGCCAATCCCATCTGACACTGGGCGAGGGTGCGATACACCCAGTTAGTCAGTTAATTACAGGACTGAACTCAGAGAAATTCGTGCTTTTATTCAAGCTAATGCTACATTTCACATTGTCTCCTGTTAAATGCCAGTTTCCTCAGCAGATGTAGGTTAGGGAGGGATGGAGAATGAGCTTGGCTGTGTGTTTGTATGACTGCATTCAGTTTTTCTTCCATCTAGCTCACTTTTCTCTAAATGACACTTTGATGGTCATTCACTTTTATCTTGAAACATATCAGTCAGATACGGGCTCCGCTGATACCGGTCGATCATTTACATATTATTCTTGTCACTTACAAGAAATAGTTCTACAAAATACTATATCATCTACCTGATAAGAACCTGATAACATGAGAGATGTAAAATATATATTCACAGACATCTCTCTCTTTGTCACAGCTGCTCCTCGTATGACCTGCCATGTACAGAGTGTAGCTATGTTTACATGAACACAAATAATCACAATAAAAGCCTGATCAGAAAAAAAATGCTTCATGTAAATACATTATTCGGAAGATTCTCATCGATAAAGCCCATTCGGAATTTTCAGTCAAATGACGAGAGAGGGGGTTTATGTTGATTATTATTCCAACCGGTGTCCATGAACACACTTGTTCCGATTGTGTCTTCCTGGTTGGGGTAAAATTATCTTTGCCGCACATGATGGCCTTACGTTTCCAAAACATGGAAGCTCATGCCGTATTTGTATGTTCTCCTGTGAACTGTATCACTTGCCACAATGGCTTGGTCATTTGCAAAATCACCATGAGTAACGCGGTGCAGCATGAGCCCCTGCTTCTCATTGACGAGGATGACGCCCCAGTTTTGTTAGTTTGTCACATTACTTTTGAGCCTTCAAAAATGGGGGATAATGTAAAAAAAAATCCTGTAATTCCTAAATGGTTAACGAACTCTATCAATCCGAGTGGTAACAGCTTGTGGTAACATAGCTGCCACTTGTCCGTCTGTACGAAAAGCAGGAGGCTACCCCTGTCCCGCATTTACTCATGGTGAAGACGCTTATGCTGAAGCCATGGCATAGTGATGTTTTTTCAGGAGCCGTAGGCACAGCTGAGCTTGTAGAGAAATATCTGAAGGCGTGCAAAGATCAGACAGCGACAGCAGTGTTTATTTGCAACACAAGAGGAAGTAAAGCTCTTTCTTCTTCTGCTATTTCCAGATAATTAGACATCACTGTCTTGTCCAGATGGTTCATTCTGATTAAATGCTTGATGCATGTATAAGCATGTCACCATAAAATTACTTTAATTTTAATATTTTAGCAATACCGGAAGGGAAAGAAAATGTTGACAAAAAGTTGGCCAATTGGAGGTTTATCCAACTTCTTTATCCTGTGACTCAGACTATACTAGGGGTAATGAAAGCTGGTATAGCAACAGCTGGCAAATGGAAGCAGAAGAGTAGAAGAGGAAAAAAGAAGAGTTAAAGTTTGTGATAGCTGTGGGCATGTTGAAGGACAAGGGTGCTCCACATTTCTGTCATTATCTGTGGCATTCAGCCCTAAGCCTCTGGTTCCTATTACTGTCAGTGATTCACCACAGGATATATTAAGGTTGAATTTATGATTTAAAAAAAGAAAAGTCAACATACTGATAGAAAGGAGACAATTCATTGAACAAAACTTCAGTCTACTCTCAATGACATGTGAACACTGACCCCTCAGAGAATTAATTCTGATAACATCACCAGAAAGTCAAAGGTGATAAACAAAGATCACACAACTTCATTACTGGCCGCCCTGTACTGCTCGTGCCTTGTCCATTATGTCAGGGCTATTACCATCATAGTCTCTAACGTAAACATCTATCTGCATATTGTACACCTATCTTTAATGTCCCCACTCAGAGGCTGCACCAGTGACCCAAAAAAACCTGTCCTCCTTCAGCCGCTTCTCACTGAACTTGCATCACCCCATCTTCGCTTATCCATTGTTTGTTAGCTAGCATCACAAACCACCGCCAGCTAACACAACACAGTGTTAAACCTTTATTAGGTGCAGTCTACCAGTTGACTGCCGTTAATGAGAACTTCCCCATCAGTCTCAAACACACCATTTGCGCATTTGCATTTAATCAATTGTTCCTGGTCCCATTGCGGACATTTCCTGAAAATCTCATCCAAATCCATCCATATCTTTTTGAGTTATGTTGCTGACAGACAGACAGACAGACAGACAGACCCTGGCGAAAACATTACCTCCTTGGCGGAGGTAATAATGTAATTATTGGGGACTATTTTCAGCAGGTAATTTGGTACTGTAGAGAGTATTTAGGCCTGACGATGTTTGCAGGATTAACTACAGAACTCTTGCTCATTATTGTAAAAGAACATGTCACCCAGTGCAACACTTCAGCTCATGAAAGTGTTTTTGGACTACAATGGATTTTGAATTTAGGTGGCTACAATCTTTAAAAGGAGTCAAAGGCAATAACAAAAATGCACAACTTGACCCCAGTTTTAAAAATTTTGCTATTTTCAACACTGACTGTTGATTGTGGAATGTTTGCTGCACTCTTTCTGTCTTCACTCTCTATTTTGGGTTGTTCACTGTGTTTGAATTATTATTTTTTTTGGAGTGACCGGAAGTATGTGTCTTCATGTCACATATCATTGATTTTACTGCTTTACATGCAGCATATCATAGTACAACACTTCGGCGCACCCTGAAAGGGACAAGAATGTCTTTGTTGGTCTATTATGTGTCATAACAAAATCTACAATTGGTCTGAATGAGAAGAAATTTCTGAGAAACTACAAGTTACGCACGTTGCCAGCTGTTCCTCTCTGTTTGATACAATGCAGACAGACACAGAGACAGCTGCAAGTGCGAGACTTTCAGACAGGGAGGGGTGTGATATGCTCTTATCTGTAGACCGCATGAGATCTAAGAGTGTTTGTATTGGAAGTAACTTTATTGATATACGAGGAAGTTTTAAAGTTATAAAAGGTAACTCTCTGGAATCTCAGCAG
>JAQLOL010014852.1:0-10199 GCA_029783665.1 Naso thynnoides
AAGTCTTCAGAGTTTTTAATAACCTCCCGGTATGCTAAATAAGTTGTTGATGCTTGGTTTTATGTGTAGAGACCCTAATCATGCTACTGAAGGTGCATGGTGCTATTTTGAGCAGTATTAGTCGTTAAAAGAGCCGGTTTTGTAAGTGTGTGTGCACCGCCCTATTTCGATGCACATTAGCCGTTTTTGGGCTGCAACTTAGCTCCGGTCAAACCCGATACACGTTGATGAGCGAAAAAAAACTCTCTGGATGTCTTCTTTGAAGAGGTGTCCGTTCAGAAAAAGACCCTGGGATCATTTTACGCCGGATTATCCCTTTAACGCAATTCTACGCTTACTTGGATTCAAATTCTGCAAAGAATCCCCAGTAGAGCTTGGCCAGGCCCAAATCACAAATGAATATATTCACAAAGTGAAGTATGAGTCTGGTTTACTAGGATACCATTAATGAGCCTGTTGCTGTGATGCTCAGCATGTGTAAGCTTGACTACTGGCTCTTGGTTTAAAACAGCCCCAGCTAAACTACAGTTTACTTTTTGTTTAAGATGCAGCTGAGTGCTTAATTTAGCCAGAGAGATACCATGGACAGGTCACTGCAGCCACAGACAATGTCACTGAGTCTGCAGTGCAGCATTCCTCCAACTACTTGTTCTGGCTTTGAAATATAATCCACTTACAAGTAAACACACAAACAACAGCAGCCCTCCATGTTTCATAACTGGAGTAAAAAGGGCAAAAAGGGAAAGTGTGGAAGAAAAAGTCAATAAGTGACAGAGGGTCTAATAATTTTATCACATAACACACACGTGTGCGTGTGCCAAGAAGAGACATAACGAGTTTTATGCCAAACAAATTTCAACTCTGAGTTTGCTCTGTACATTTGTGTGAATATTCTGTTATGATTTTGAAAAAGTCATTAATTAAACTAAGATAATGTACATTTTCTGTTTAAGTTCCATCACTACCTACACTAAATCACTTCAGGATATTTATCAGACTTCACAAACCCCCTCTGGGAAGGTTTTATCCAACTGTTTGCTTACTACAGTACTTCCCAACACTTGCTGGTCATATCCTCTAATCTACAGACTAACAAACTTCACCTTTCTAACTTCAACTTTAATTGAAGTAATCTGCTGGAATTATATAGTATCTTAGGGGGGAAATGTTAACTTGTTAACATGTAATCCCTCTCGAATTCCCCCTCTTTCCGTGGTTATTGATAGGCAGACCACATGCTGGCATGCTGTGTACCGCTGTTTAGCTAGCTAGGTAGCACAAGAGTTAGAGGGTGGGAAAAGCTCAATCGCTTCAGTAGTTTACAGGGCAAAATACAGAGATGGCAGACAAGGAAAGTGAGACCGTAGATGCACCGAAGGAACTTATGAGGAGCTGTGTCAGCAGGTTGGAATTCTTTGGGTTTTTAAAGCTCTGATCCGGACCAAAAGACTATATACTGCAGAATTATATACTGCAGGAGTCACTGTTTGTAGCAACTTATTGATCAGAAAACATGTTTAAGTATGAGGAATTTGTGCGACTGTGGTTGTTGGACTCAAGGCTGTCAACCAGTAGTGCCAATGCAAAGTGAAGCCAAAGGGTCAGAGGTGGCTCAAAGGGGCATTTTTTTGAGGCAACGCATATGACAGGAAAGGCAAGTAACTCGCAGTAACACTCCACTTGTTAGAGGACATACAATCACAGACAATCAAGAAAGATGAGTTCAGAGCAGTGGTTAAAATGCTGGATTCAAGGCAGGGGCAGACTGGCCATTGGGAGTACCCAGAGAAATCCCGGTGGACCTGTGGGCCACATGAGCAGCGTCATCAGCCCATTTGATTAATCACCAGTCCTTGTAGGTGACCACAGAACTGTCCATCTTTTGTTGTTCCTTCAGTTACTCATATTACGGGGCTGTCAGAGCATGCCTGGGAACCTGTGTGATGATGAAACTTAACCAGAGAAACTAGGAAGATGTTGTTCCCTCCACACTGAGGTCTTACTTACCTGTTACGAGTGTGTGTGGTGTCTTTGCTGCACATGCACATGCACCCCTTGTAAAACAGAGTGAGGTACGTATGCTCTAAGTGCAGACTGTGACAGAGATGTTAACAAGCGTGGATTGTAAAGTTGTTAACTCTGTAAAATGCTGTGTAAGTTATTCTTTGATATACTTGTAAGGAAGGTTATGTGTGTGAATCTGAGCCACTCTTAAATATTTCTGGTCCCTGTTTACATGTATTTTGGACAATTAAGTTAATTAAGAAAATTAATACACTTTATATGTGTGTGTACAACTGGAAATTTGAAGGGCGTTTGCATTGATTTTATGTCAAATATTATATTTTGTGTATATTTTTTAATTTTAGTTTCACGGTGCCCAAGAGATTCCAAATGAAAAGAATGCATCTGTTTGGAAACTCTCTGTTCTTATCATTGGTGCCGAGGAAAGCTACACCACACATAATCAAAGTGTCAGTCGACCAGGCTGAGGGCGAGGCCCAGGGTCAGAGGGATGCCACTGACACTTAATGGCTAGCACTGCTGCCTCACAGCAAGAAGGTTCTGGGTTCGACTCCAGATGCGCTTGTCTTACATCACGATGGTCTTGGATTCACCCTGGCTGGGGTAGGACCTTTCTGTGTGGAGTTTGTATGTTCTCCCCGTGTCTGTGTGGGTTTCCTCCCGCTATCAAAACATGCATGTTAGGCACATTAGGTTAGGTTTGCCCAATGTGGCAGCGCACTCGGTTGCAGCTGCTCAGGAATGACCCCCCCCTCTAACTTCGCAATTTTGTTGCACAATTCATTGTTTAATGACAATAAAGCTCATCTACCTTCTTAGCCGGCCTGGTTGCAGTCAGGACCAAGCTCAAAGCACACCGGCAGCGGTAAGAAAGGGACGGGAACAGGAGGGACACCTAACAGGTTTACTAGCTCATGATAACACACAACTACAAATCTATAATAGTATATTAACAGTGGTGGCATGCTGGTGACAACCCTTTCACTTGCTCTTAAAATGGCTCTGTATTGGTGTTACAGAAGCCTAGAGTATCATTCATGGGCTAGAGTTATGTTTATGTTTAGAAGTGGTGCTATAAAGGTCTGGTGTGTTTAAAGGTAAAGTAAAGGAGCTTCACTGTCATTATACAATGAAATTGCAGGGTTGGAGTGGAAGGTCAGTCTTGAGCCACCACAACTGAGCAGCATCGAATGTGCCTGACGTGCGTGCTTTTTGGTGGTGGGAGGAAACATGGGGGGGCCATACAAACTCCACAGAGAAAAGGTCCTACCCCAGCCAGGTATTAAACCCAGGACCCTCTTGATGTTAGACAAGGGGACCTGGATTCGAACCCAAGACCCACTTGCAGTGAGGTAACAGTGCTAACCATGAAGCCACTGTGCAGCCCATGTATGCCAATGGGGTGGGGGTGGTGGAGTGTCCGTGGGCTGGTCTGGGAAAAATGTCCAAGGTCTTTTCTTAGTCACAGTCCACCCCTGATTCAAGATATCTTTTTGGGCAAAACATTAAGCTTGTTGTTTTTTTCTTTGTGCTGTAAGCAAGCAATATCTGTCTGTCTGTACACATTTATATTTGTTCTTCCCATGTCTCTAAAACTGTGTATCTGATCTACTTCATATCTGGCAGGTAGACTGCTGGGGAAACGAGGGAGTGCACGGTTCAAGTGTGAAGTTGTTTAGCTGGTTCTAAAGGAATATATAAAAATTCTACATAAATAACACTGATTCACTTCTTCCTCTGCCCGTGAAGTCAACAAGCAAAAACATGGACCGTGCCACTCGGCCACTGCAAGCCACAATGTTGTCAAAGTTTTTTAAGAAAAGAAAGTGGTCAAAGGTTTGATCGTATTAATAGTGTTTACCGTTTTTTTTTACAGATTTGAAAATATATTAATATTCAGCGATCACGGGGCTGCATGTCATTCAGGCATACAACCCTGTCATGAGAGAGGACAGGACATGTCTCTTGCTTTGATAACATTAAAAGTTGTACTTTATTAAAAGATTTTTGATTGTTTTACAGCAGTTAAAAAGCCTGTGCTTGAATACTGCGGAGACAAAGACTCTCTGTTCTTGTTTTATTTCCCTCCTCTGCATTTGTCCTTTTTATTTATGTAATTCTCTAATCTAACAGCCAGATGCATTCTGTTTCTTCAGAAGTCAGAAAAACTCAGTGTGTTTGGATGGCTGATTCTTGATAAAGCTGCGAGCAGCCATACCGTTGGTCGAACAATCAGACAAGACACTGCAGTGGTGCATAATAAAGGAGACTCAGAATTCAAAACTCTTCATGTAGCCACATCAAAGAGAATAAATGAGCATGTTCTAAGGGAATTGTCTCGTATCAAAGAGGTGGTCTAAACCTGTGGGACTTCATTCCACTGGAGAAAATTAGCATCTAATAGCCCTAAGAAAGTTTAATGTTTTTTTTTTGTTAGGAAATATGGTAAGAGCCTAAAATTCATGTGGCGACTAATTTCCCTAACAGACAAACAGAAATTTTAATTGCGACTAGTCAACTGATATTAATTAATGACTAAATTGAGCACAATTTATTCTCTAAGGAGGTAAAACATGAAGAAAAACAGTAAATGCAAATTTTGCTCGTATGTAGGAGAACATGGCAATGACAAAGGCGGCTGTATGACAATAAGACGCAACAGTTAACCAGCGTTTTACATTGTTAAAGAAGTAGTAAAAACTTAAAGCTTTTTTTTAGATGTAAACTGAATTATATGACTATACTTTGATGAAACACATCAGTGCTGGTGCTAATACTGACATTAACACCAAACTGTTAAAAATCTGCATTTTATGGCTTGAAAATGGCTCAAATGGATATCTGCTTGGTAAAATCAGTTCTGAAAAGGCAGAGCCAATGTGCCACTAACGCTGACTTTCTATGTCAAGAACTTTATATAAATGGTAGAATGTTAATGCTTATTTTACTCTATCTGCTTGATGACTACTTGCTAAAATTTTAACTATAAGAGCCTATAAGAATGAAATACATTAAATTTGTGTGTGAGGTTCAGTGCCCTTAAGTAACTTGAAAAGGGGATGCTTTAAAGTAAACCTCCGTTACTTTAGCAACTAAGCAAATCATGCAATTAATGGACCTAAAAAGCCAAAACAACTCAAGAGTAAATGTGTTCAGAGCTGTAATTTATTTTTCACAACCACAAATGTTCTTGTAATTTAAGGAATTTAAATGTAAACTGTTGCTGTTAATACAGGCACACTTGATGTAATGTTTGTAACCATGGCTACTGACTTAACAGTCAATGTATGTTGTCACAACATAAACAAGACATACAGTCACACACAGCCTACTACACAGCATTCAGACAAAAAGAGTTTTCTGTTGTATCCAGTTAATCACAAACACTTCCATAAAAAAAAAAAAAAACTCTTTCTCTCTGTGTGTCACTTCAAGTTGCTCAAGGCATTCGGAGAAACACCACTGCAATGAGAGAAGACAGCAGTGGCATCAACACACAGGTCAAAGGTCACAGTGTTTCTGTGCTGCCTTTGTCTCTGTTGGCTTTTGCTCTCCTGACGTGATAGATGGACTCCTGCTACAGAGAGCTCCCATAGTATTGAGAGAGACCGTTTCCAAAAGAGTTGTGAAACAAAAAGTTCTTTAGTCAAGCTGAGGTGGAGAGAATGTCGCTCCTGAAAGGTTTCATTGAAGGAACAGAAAACATCCACAGAAGGAGCTGTCCGCACTTGGTTTCCTTCCAATCTTTCTTGTTCTTTCAGTGTAAAAACTGAGCTGAGGCTGTGTCTTTCACATTTACCACCCTGGATTAAACAGACCATATTTCCTCTGTCGGAGGAAAAAAGTAAGAACAATTCGATTTTTTTAAAATGCCAGACTTCTGATGTCCAGGCCTGGAGACTTCTGTCTAAATGCATTACTGCTTTTTCCTTCCTTCTTCAAATACTCCCATGTTGCCATATCTATAAACTGCATTAATCCGTTAACTAAAGCTGTAACTTGCATTGCGGCCAATCATAGGGGTGTAACGGACCATAAATTTACCTTTTTCTATCCTACCTCAGTTCTGGGGTCATGTTTTTGTTGAGAATGTGTTGTTTTTATTTTTTATTTTTTTTTGGGGGGGGGGTATTTTGTTGTCTTTAAGTTTCTCTCTTGTGTGCTCCTCCTCGACCTGTGTTTCCTTTTTACACCCCCCTCCCCCCCACCCCACCCCATTGTGCTGCATGAATTACTTACACTTAATCACATAGCAACAATGGCAAGAAAGCTTACTCAACTTTTCCCTCATTTTTTTGGTTGATGATGAGCTGTGGCATCATAAAGAGTCCAGAGGAGACGTAGACTGCTGACTGGGCACTTTCCTGATTGATTGACATTTGGTATTAACAGTCTTTTTGACTTTCACTTTTTGTTTTTTACAAACTTAGCAGTGGGGTTTTCGCTGTGGATTACTGTGACTGAGCCATTTGATACAGTTTATTCTAAACTGTCTAATAATGAGTGTGGACACCTTATGTGTATTTTTTATTTGTTTAAAAAAAAAAACAAAACACGAAGATCACTGTTGACTTATAGATTCTGTTTACTATCCAAATACCTGCATTTCAATAATGCAGAGCCATCTTAACTGCAACACACAAAGAGAAGAGAAACAAGGACCTACTGTCACATGGAATGTATTTATAGAATTTAGGCTCTTTTTTTCTATTTGACAAGAGAAAATAAGGACACTGTCCTCCATGGAGGAGATTTCTTTTGCAGTTAGAAAAGCAAAGGTTTCTGGGAGTCTCACTAGAAATGTGGATATAATACAATATGAAGTGAAGCAATCTGTGACCTTCCATCCAGGCATGGGCCAGTATGAGATTTGGCAGTACTATTAAAAAACCATTACAAACTCAAAAACAAACGAAGCGAAACCATAGGAACAGTATGACCAAAAATATTAGCAGTTTTGAAATTGTGAACTTTTAAAACCATGGTATACTTTGAAACCAGAAACCAGCCCATGCCTATTTCCAACACTAATGCACATGACTGAGAAGAACATATCACTGCTGTAACTGAAGAAGTTACAAATTGATATTTTGTAAATAAAGTGTTTTTAGTAACAACTGCATTATTGTTTTTCTATTTTAAACGCAAAGCCCTATGATTTCCATGATTACCAAACCATGGACAGAATTACAGAACCCGCCAATAAAAACGGAATATATTGTCAAACAAGGAATATCATGGAATTGTCCGTAATTTAACGAATTTCTGTTTTCAGGAGAAAGAGGAACATTTATCTGGGGAGAACATTCCAGGGGGTTGCTAAAGCGTGGGACCACCTGTAAGTCACTTGACAAACACTCTCGCCCCCCGATCCAAACAACACAAGCATGTTGAAGCAGCCGCCCAAGACATCTCCAAAAAACAAACAAACAAAAAAAACAACAACTGTCACTTACCCCAAAACACAGAGCCATACAGCTTCCTATCAACTTCTACTCATCATTGGTAAGCTAACATTAACTTAATAGCCTGTGGACATTTTTCATATTAATAACACACACTCTAATTTTTAAATTAATGTAAAAGGTTAAAAAAATTGAATGGAATTCCAATAAATTAAATAGGAAAAAATAAATGAAAATGAAAGAAATGGAATTTGGAAAAAAAAAAAAACAGATTTCATATTGCCCTATAAATGACGTATCTTGTATGCATTTGTCTTCATTTTCTTGTAAATGTTGCAGTAATGCGATGTTAGACCTGTACCAACAGATCAGGAGCTTCATTTATACTGACATGAAATGACTGGCAGAGCAAAGCAGCACACTGATGAATGGATTTGTGTTAAGAGGGGCATTATGGTCGCAAACTTCATATTAATCCAAGTGTAATGGCAACTGTTAACCACAATATGGGAGCCATATGGGCTTGTAAAGCTCTCCACTAAGACCAGTGTTTGTAGACTGACTAATTAACGTCAGTGTGTATTGTGTGTCCATGGTATATTGTGTATACATGGCACTAAAATATCTACTTGAAAATAATTATAAAGCATTCAAACAGCTTAACTATTAAAAATCAGCAACACAGTTTGAATAAGCCTCTTCTCCAAAGGGTTGGTAAATGTTAGACATTTCTTTTCACCTGCGCATCACCAACACTCGCTGGGCAACGCTGTTATCAGTAACAACAAACAGAAAACATACAAGTTGTGAAATCGCTTTGATCTCTGCTAAATTTTTATGCTTCTTCTGAGGTGGAGAGAATGTGGCTCCTGAAAGGTTTTGTTAAAAGAAACAGAAAACATCCACAGAAGATGTGGTGCAACGTGGTGTCTCTGAGTCATCAGTTATCAAGATTCTCCATAGATGCAGATGTCAGTGTGGAGAAGTGATGGATTTTGACTTTCCACAGTCTCTGTTTCCAGTTTGAGGCATTTTGGTCTTACACATGAATGATAGGTGAGAAGAATGTGTAGCTGTCCTTCTATGCATGACAGTGAGCTGCAACTACGGATGTCTTGTAAGCAGAACTTACTGTCTGCTTCTGAAGTTTAATGTCGGCAAATGACAATTACTTACCTTAATTATTAACTTGTGATATCTCTCTGCATGTTTTCCAAATCTGTTTGGACTGCACAGCATGGCTATGTTGACTGACAAATGTTAGTGGGACAAATTATTAGCAGCTCCTTATCTCGTCTGTCATCTGAACATCCCTCTACCTCTAAATATTCATTATTTGAGTGACAAACAGGCAACACCTTGTGGGTCGAGTGTACATCTAGAGTGAGGAGACATCTAGAGGTGGAGTAGGTGGAAAGTTGTCTATAAAGGCCTTTACACACTGGTTGCATCACAAATAAATCTTCTTTAATGCCAGTTCTTTACAACACCTTTGAAGTGCGCCACAACTGGTGCTAATTGTTTGATCACTGGTGTGCCAGTGTGTTGCCCTCTCCCGCATCAGAAATATTTTAGATCTAATTAGTAAGACATTGAAACATCATTGGTTTGGTTAATATGCAATGGCAACCTCAGTATAGACAGAACCTATAGAGCCTCAATAAATATTAAATCAAATTCATATGCGCCCCCTTGAGAATGAGCCCTGCTCACTACCACAGAGAGAACTTTACAGTTTGAAAAAAAAACAAACTCTGTTACAGTATACATATGTGACTGTAAACACAGTTACAATGGAAAATAAAATTAAAGCATATACAGGCTAAACATAGACTATATAACTTGTCTTCTCATATAATCTTTTGTCTCTGAACTAGATAATTCTCCTGATTCCCCTGTTTGCTCAAAAGGCTAATGCAACACATCAATGACATTCTCTGTCTCTTTTCTGTTTCTACTGAACGTTTTGCTCTACATGCAATACAGAACAAACATGGAAGCACAGAAGTGGCACAGTTAGAGAGAAATTTGTGATAAATTACATTTAAATGAAAATCAGAAGGAAAGTCCGCTCACAGTTTATTGGCACATCCGCACAGGTGACGTTTCAAGACCACCTGGGCTCAATTGTGTGGATGTGCCAATAAAATGCACGTAAAGGGAGCTACTGTGTGCCGACTCTCCTTTTGATTTTCAGTTATATTATTTGTTGTTTAATGTTGTTTGTTCCAGCACCGGCTTTAATATTTCTGGATATGCGTGACTGCTCTGTGTTGTTTAATAAATTAGGCCTACATTTAACAATAACCTAAACCAGACCCCATGTTTTTTAAAATCTCTCAAAATAGATTCATCTATTGGCTTCTACTACCTGTCAGTGATCTACAATCATTAACCTTCTTTCTTTTTCTCATTTTGTTGACATTTTTTCAATTTTTTCTTATTTAGATTCAATTGCAGATTTTAAAATCCTGTTGCTGTCGCTGTGTCAACACAAGACAACTAGAAAGAAAGGAAGGGGAAGATAGTAGCCTTTCTGTCAACCAACATCTGATGAGGACGTTTTGGTCAACACAAATCCTGCAGACAGGCAGGAGCATAATCATTCCTTCAGTCATCATCACTGAAGTGACAACAGCATTGCAAAACTAAAAATAAAGCTGTGCAGAAGCAAAGAGAATGCACAATTTTTTATTGACAGGAGAGGAAACAGAGACAAAAAGAAGCTGTTGTGAGTAAATACTATGACAAGTTTACAACAAAAGACAA
>JAQLOL010014853.1:0-10197 GCA_029783665.1 Naso thynnoides
ATATATAACTTTATGGTTTTTGTGTTCAATGGAAAGATTGGATTGTTTGCAGGGCTTAGGGTGTGTAAGCCTCTAGTCTACTAATAGAGGGAAAATGCAATTGTAACTTAGTAACTGACTTCTCTTATTTATTGATGTATTTTTAAAGCTGGTTTGCCAGTGTTTGCCACAGGAACCATAGTTTTCTTTACAGCAAGGAGGAAACCACTCAGGTCTTCCAATGTTTTGTTGAGCATTGCTTTAAAGCTGAAGCTTGGTATTTTGACTGTCAGCATCTTGCTTTGTAGCCGGAGGAGAAAGTACTTTGATGAGGGTGGAGCTACCTTGAATATGCATTTCCAGCAATTACTGTGTGATGCCTGGCAGATAGCTAGTGGCTGTTGTCACTCAAAGCAGCCATGCCCTTAAATATGTATAACTTTAAGGTTTTATATAATTAAAGTTTTTAATAAATAAAATTAAACTTTCACGAGGTGGTCATGGATGTGGAAATAAACCATAAAGATCATAACTGTTTTTGCATCAGGATGTAAAGGCGGCCGTTCAATTAGTCTAATGGAACTGACCTTTCAAGGAACTTAAGTTTTCAGTGCTTTAGCAATGACTTCACTTTTAGGTCCAGTGGTTCCTGCTTGAATTTAACCATACTGTTTTCCATGTTCTACCTGTACATTTAAAAAATGTTGTTTGCTAAAATGTTTACTTTTGTTCCTACTGTTCACACATTACCCCCTTGATTAGGTGGGATGGGCAACAAAATCCATTGTTTTCTTTCTGAAGAAGTGCTTTCTTGTGGTCACTTGAGGCATCAGCGGTTTGACAAAAGAAGTTTGTATCTCTTAAAAAATAGCGTTGCATGTGATTTCAGACCATTTGGTCTTGTGCTACAGTATTAGTTACTACTGACTGATTATGACCAAATTATTATGATTTATGCTTTCAGAACACTGCCCACCCTGAGTCCGGATCTGCCAAGGTTTCTGCCTGTTAAAAGTTTTTCCTCGCCATTATTGCCAAGTGCTTGCTCATGTGGGAATGGCTTTCAATTGCTGGGTTCTAATAAACTTAATAAATTTTAATTACAGAGTGTGGTCCAGACCTACTCTATATGTAAAGTGTCTTGAAACATCTTTGTTGTGATTTGGTGCTATATAAATGAAAATTCACTTGACTGAATACTTTCAGAATCCCAAGCAGTTTTTGGCTGTTTTTTGTTTCTGTCACATTTACACTCACTGTGGGCTCAGTTTTTTTTTTGTTTTGTTTTTTGTTTCCCAATTTCTTTATTCATTTCGTTCAGACAGTACAAAAAAGGTACATCCACTTCAGATTATGCCAGAGTGTCCGCTTCAGAGGGACAAAACCCCAAAATAGACCCTACCACCCCTACCAACAACCAAAGTCAGCTGCGGCCACAACAAACACGACACAAGTAAAGTAACATAGTGTATACAATAATGAGGAAACAAAATAAATTTGCAAATTAGAACAAATGACAAATGAATAAGTAAGTAAATAAATAAATAAAGCGGGGGGATCTCTCTCTCTCTTCCTATTTAGGTGTCGTCAACATCGTCTGGAACAACAGTAAAGTCATTGCCAATATAGGCCAGCAGGGGGTCCCAAGTATCATGAAATGTTGTCAATGACCCCCTCGGTGAGATTAATTAATTTAATTTTTTTTTAAAGTTAATTTTTCTAACTGTAATGACTGTAAAATCTCACGTATCCAACTGTTATTGGTTGGGGGAAAGACATGTTTCCATTCTAGGAGGATGGCACATCTGGCCAGCAGGGTGGTGAAGGCAATGACACATTCCAGCAAGGGATAAGGGGAGGATAGCCCATCTGCACAAATCGGACTTACATTTATCCAATAATTTCTGGAAGTTCTTCAGAAAAAGGTCCTTAAAGGATCTGGTAATAAACACCCCCAAATATTGGAATCCCTCTTCTGTTATTTAAAAGGGAAATGTGGATTTCGGAAGCAACCTCACCAAATTGTTAACAAAAAATAGTTCACTTTTTTGAATGTTCAATTTGTACCCTGATAGGCACCCAAACTGATCTAGAACTGACAAAACTGGGGGGAGTGAGGAAAAAGGGTTGGAAATAAACAATAGAAGGTCATCAGCATATAAGGAAAGTTTATGCACTAGGCCAAAGCGAGTGATGCTCTCAAACTCATTCTAGCTTCTAAGCCAGATTGCTAAATTAAACAGCAGGGGAGAGAGCGGACAACCCTGTCGGGTCCCACATTTCAGAGAGAAGTATGCTGAGTGGACGCCATTAGTATTTACCAACGCAGATGGAGCTGTGTACAGAAGTTTAACCCAAGAAATGAAATTAGAATCAAAGCCAAATTTTTCCAGAACAAAAAATAGAAAACCCCACTTCACCCTGTCAAACGCTTTCTCTGCGTCAAGCGCCACTATGACTTCAGGGATGTTGGATGCAGGGGAGAATATGATGTTGAGCAACCTCCTGGTATGGAAGAATGAGTACCTCCCTAGTGTAAACCCTGTCTGATCCGATGAAATTATTGATGACATCACATTCAGGAGACACACAGCAAGGACTTTAGCCAGAATTTTACAATCCACGTTTAACAGTGAGACTGGTCTATAAGTACCGCAGGACTTTGGATCCCTGTCTTTCTTCAGAAGCAGTGAAATAGATGCCTCATACAGGGTCGCTGGCAGTTTGCCTTCACTAAAGTAGTCGTTGAGCATTCTCACTAATATGGGGGCTAATAACACCGAATATGCTTTAAAGAACTCAACTGTAAATCCGTCGGGACCTGAAGATTTCCCGTTCTGCATAGTTTTAATTGCTTCTTGTACCTCTAGGAGAGAGATGGGTCTACCTAGTTCACTAGCTACATTCATATCGATTTGGGGATACATTAACCGGTCTAAAGGGTTGGGGGTCGTCGTAGAGACTGGAGCACATTCAGAGGTATATAAAGTGGTACAGAAATCAGAAAAAGTCTTGTTTATAACTATTAAATTAGAGGTGAGGCTGCCATCAGATAACTTAATTTGGGGAATCAATCTAGAAGCACTAGGGCCTGTTGTGCCAGGAGTCTTCCTGCTTGTCTCGCTGTCCAAAAAAGCTTTGTTTGATTGTCACAGCTGTCACTCTACTACATGTGTCATTAGCAGGTCATGTTCTGAATGTAGTAGTAGCTATTTCTTGTAGAGGGTGGGAGATGGGGAGGTGGAATATAATCCATCAAGTTTCAGAAGTTCTTCTGTAATTTCCACCAGCCTAGCCCGTTCGGCCCTTCTTATCTGACAGATGTAAGATATCACCTGTCCCCGGATGGTTGCTTTAAGCGCTTCCCACAATTCATTACTGCTGACATCAGGGGTGTCATTAAACTCTATGTAAGAACGGATTTGAGCCGCAACAAAGTCCTAAACTTATTATCTGACAGCAGCTGCGAACTGAACCTCCATCTCGTGAGGGGGGTTATATCATGTGGAAAACTAATGTCCACCGTAGTAGGAGCCTTATCTAAGAGGTTGTTATCAAGTAAGAAAAAGTCAATCCGAGAGAATGTGTGGTGAACATGGGAAAAAAATGAAAAAGCTCTACGGTGGGGGTTTTTAAACCTCCAGGGGTCTGTAATTCCCAGTTGTGATGCAAAACTTTTTACTACAGTCGCTGATTTGGACAGTGTAGTTTGTGTAGGGGAGGATCTGTTGAGAGTCACATTCTGCACCAAGTTGAAGTCCCCACCCATGATAATGCGGTGACTGTCAGCGTCTGGAACTTTCGCAAACAGCCTTGTAAAAAACTAGTCATAATCCCAGGTGCGTGCATAAACCGAAACCAAGACCACTGGTACGCTCTGAAATATGTCCGAGACAATGACATAACGGCCGTCAGTATCCAAAATGACATTCCTTTGTTCAAACATAACCCTTTTGTGAATAATGATAGCTGCCCCTGTAACTTTATCTGCAAATTTCGAGTGAAATACGTTTCTCATCCATGTCCTCTTAATATGGCGGACGTCAGGTGTTTTAAGATGTGTTTCTTGCAGAAACATTACGTCCCCTTTAAGATGCTGCAAGCGTGTCAGAACCCTACCCATTTTAACAGTGTTGTTCATGCCCTTGGTATTCCAGGAAATTAGGCGAACACCATTAACTGTTTTCCTCACGTTATCAGCCATCTATAAAAACAATAGCCCGTTAGATAGGCACAGCATGATCCAACATGTACAGTTTGTAATGACCAGAGAGGGGGGTAGAAAAAAAACAAAACAAAACACAACAACCACAACGACAACAACCAATAAGGAATAACACAAAAGCAATAATTGTGACCACCCTGAGGGTTACGCACAAAAAACAAAACGTTATCTGAGCTTTCCAGCTTCAGGTCGAACTAAGCTTCCGGGTCTCTTCCCTTGCAGTTATGACAATTAACCCCATAGGTCACTAAGGGAAACTTAGGTAAACAACCAATCAGGTATTATTTTGCAAACCAGGTATACAAGGAATGCAGTAGCAGTATACAAGAAGAAAACAATGTCAAGTAAGTGGCTACGTATCAAACATAGATGTGTAATCTATGTAACTCTGCCTCGCATAACATTGGCTTGTCTTATAAAATAACAGAAATCACCAGGGCCTCCTGCATATATATAAATATACACACATATGTATATATATATATATATATATATAAACAAATACAGCATCCTTTGTAAAGTGGAACATACAAACGCAGGTGAGAAACAACCGTGAGAGTAACTACGAGTTAACAAAGGGCCAAGACAACTTAAAGTGAGCTGGTCCTAAAGAGTAGTCCCAAGTGTCCACCAAGATAAACAGAAAGCCTGTATGTACAAAACATTCAAGTCCATTGTGCGTATGAACTGCATTGTTGTACTGTTACAATTAAAACATCTGTTGTGCCATCCGTGTAAGAGACTTCAATAACAGCCTAAACTTACATTAACTCATGGCTATCCAGTTAGCGTTACAATGGCTCACCCACGACCTGCCGTTCACGGCCATCAAGTCTCTCCCTTGCAGGTGGATGATATGAAGTCTTTAGCCACTGAAACCGAAGCGAGTCTCTTCCTGCCTCTGTCCTTCATCACGATGATAAGCCTCGCAGGGAATAGCAGTGCGGGTTTGAAGCTCAAGTTGTAAAGCTCCGACATCACATCTCGGTATTTCTGGCACTGTTCTACCACATCCGGAGCGTAGTCCTCGTAGATGCAGATGGGGGAGCCTCGGTACTGCAGCTTGCCTCTCCTGGCCTGGGCTTTGCGAATAATCCTTTCCTTCTCCTGGTAACTGTGCAGCCTGATAATGACAGGCCGAGCTCTCTGCCCCAGCTTCGGCTTCTTGGTTAGCGTGCGATGAGCTCTGTCGCATTCTGGCGGTGATTCCAAGAAGCCCTCCCCCAAGACTTCCATGAGGAGCTCAGCAAAGAAGGCTGTTGGCTGTGGCCCTTCCACTGACTCAGGTATGCCGACTACTCTGATATTGTTTTGACGACTCCGGGATTCGAGGTCACTAACTTTGGCTGTCAGCTTTGCATTGCTCTCCGTTAGCACAGCACACGATGCCTCCAAGGTGCTCGTCTTGTAGGGTAGCATTAGCCTCAAGCGCTATTATCTTCTGAGCGTGGTCCGCCACTGTAGTGTGGACGAGGTCCAGTTTGGCTTCGAGTGTCAAGATGGAAGTTTTAAAATCAGCAGAGAGGGTTTGGCAGTGTTCTTCCAAAAGGCTGGCTATGGCTGCCATGCTAACTTCGTTTTCTGCCTCGTTAGCCTTAGCACCCCGGTCTTTCACAGCTTGTCTGGTTGAATTAGATTAATTTTCACAAGATCAAACCAGGTGAAGTGATACTTAAATGTCCCAAAAAGAGACCAAGATGGAGGAAATCATAAAAGAAATGAACAAAACGTTAAAGAAGTTGCCAGAAGAGGTGAAAGAGGTAGCAGCGAAACAAAGAGAGCTGGTGAGCCTCATGACGGAAGTGAACAAACTCAAGGTGAAGCTTGCAGAAAAAGAAAAGAAAATCAACAAACTAGAAGGAAAAGTGGAGATTCTAGAAAAGCTAGAAAAAAAGAGTCCAAGACCTGGAGCTTTTCACCCGAAAAGAAGATGTGATTATCAGCGGGATGAGTATTAAACCAAGAACGTATGCTGTGGCAGTGAGCTCCGGTGCAGGAGGTGAAGAAGGATCGCATGTGGAGGACCAAGAGTCGCTGGAAATGCAAGTAATCAATTTTATGAGAAGTAAAGACATCTACTTGGATAAAAACAACATTGCTGCCTGTCACTCCCTCCCACGAAGGGACCGTAAAGCCAAACCCTTGATCATTATACGGTTTTTAAATCGCAAGCATAAAACTGAATTACTGATGCAAGGGAGAAAGCTCAAGGGAACATCTGTCTATATAAATGAACACCACACAACGAAAAATGCTGAGATAGCCAGAGAAGTGCGACTGCTGAAGAGAAATGGCAAAATTAAGGCAACATGGACCAGAGACTGTAAAGTTCTTATTCGGCTCAATGGTCCCTCACCTGAAGCCGAAAAAGTGCTGATGATAAAGGAGCTTGAGCAGCTTGACCTATACAGATGAACATGACTGGAATAGTTGGTTTATTGTATTATTAATAGATTTTTCTTTTTTTCTGGGACTAATTTTTTTTTTCTTTATGGTATTATATTTTTTGCAGATTACTGATTTCCTTCTGGGACTAAATTTTTTTTTCTCTCTGGCATCATATTTTTTGTGGATTGCTGATTTTTTTCTGGGACTAAATATTTTTTTCCTTTTGGCAATAAAAATCTTTGTTTCTGGTGTGAATGGCGATGTGAGGGTGTGTGTGTGAGAGCAATGGTGCAATTGTATACAGATACTTATGAACGTGTGGATGTGTGTGTGAGTGGATGATTAACTCTGTATTGGTACTGAGAGTGTGCATGGATTGGTGCGGTGCATATGGAAGCTGTTGCGTAATTGTGTTTTGGGTACATGTGAGAGTGTGGAATGGAAATGGTGTATGGGTGTTGTTGGAAAGACTGCGGGTGCACAAACATCTCGCCTGACTGTGCGAATTGTGTGCTTGCAATGGGTGTGGTTAAGGTCTAGCCAACCAATGGACATTTGTGCCTCGGGATATAGCTCTGTGTGTGGATCACTGAGTGGAGCGATCTATTATTGGTATTATTTTGATCATTATCCTGATGATATGTGCTGGAACACTCTATCTCCCCATTATTCTGATGTTGTTTGCTATGTGCTCATCTTGTTGGTGTGTGCTGGATTATCTATTTTTTTCTTTATTTTTCATCCTAATATTGTGATGATGTGTGCTGGACCATTTGCTCCTTTTAGATATGCATAATTTTGAACAAAACATAGACCCTGACAGTAATTTTTTCAAGAATATCAAAATCAATTGTGAATATAATACAGGCAAACAAGTCAATGATGAATTTTTACAAGATGGGAGTAATTGATTCTCAATTATACACTTCAATGGTAGAAGCTTATATGCAAATTTTGAACATACTAAAGATTATTTAAGCCAATTCACCACACCCTTCTCTGTGATAGCCATTTCCGAATCTTGGATCAAAGAATCAAAAGGAGTATCCAATATTCAGTTAGATGGATATGACTTTGAATATATGAATAGAACAAATAAAGGGGGAGGCGGGACAGCTTTATATATTCAGAAACATTTAAAATTTAAGATGGTGGAAGACATGACAACTGCTATTGAGGGTTTATGTGAATGCATTATGGTGGAGATATGCATGGAAAGACAGAGGAATATTTTGGTCAGTTGCGTCTATAGGGCTCCCAGCTCAAATATTGTTACTTTCAAAGACACAATGGAGGGGTTACTGACAAAAACCGAAAAGAAAGTTGCCTTCATTTGTGGCAATTTTAATATTAATCTGTTAAACCCTAACAAGCAACTGAGGATTGATGAATTCACTGAGACAATGTACAGCATGGGCCTATATCCTGTCATAAGTAAGCCAAGCAGAATAACTTCCCACTCTGCTACGTTAATAGATAATATTTTTACTAACAACATAAACAATAATAGTATATACAGTGGATTATTGATAAATGACATAACGGACCATTTACCAGTTTTTGTAATGTTTGATTGTGAATGCCAGGCGAAGAGGGATACAATGACCAGATACAGAAGCAGTAAGAGATTACGTACAGATGATGCAATAGACATATTTAAATGTAAACTGGCAATGGAAAAATGGAGGGATGTGTATGAAGCCGTTGACGTGGACGTAGCCTATGGAGGTTTCCTTAATAAATTCTTGGAACTGTTTGATAAGAGCTGCCCGGTTTTGCAACATAGGTCGGATAGAAAATCAGAGACTCCACACAAGCCTTGGATGTCAAAAGGAATTTTGAATGCATGCAAAAAAAGAACACTTTATATAGAGATTTTATAAAGCATAGAACTAGTGAGAAAGAAATTAAATATAAAAGATATAAGAATAAATTACTGATTTAATCAGAAAGTGTAAGAAAGAGTATTATAACAATTTATTGGAAAATAACAATAATGATAGCAAGGGTACATGGAGCATAATTAATAAAATTACTAGAAATTCTACTAACAAACCTAACTATCCAAATCACTTCATTGAAAAGAAAAAAGACATAACCAGAATGGATGATGTAGTGAAGGGCTTCAATAACTTCTTTTTGAGTGTGGGGCCAGATTTGGAGAAAAAAATAAAACCTCCACGGGGGGAGCTACTTATAAACACGTGATTGATAGGAACCCATTCACAATCTTCTTACATGAAATAACTAGAAACGAAATAATAGATATAGTTAAGAATTTAAAAAATAAAACATCTACTGATGAGCATGGCATAGATATGACCTTAATTAAAAAACTTATAATAGAAATAGTCGACCCCATTACTTATATATGCAACCTATCATTCAAATTGGGTACCTTTCCTACAGAAATGAAAACAGCTAAAATAATACCGATTTACAAAACAGGAGACAAACATTTATATACTAATTATAGACCGATATCACTACTATCACAGTTTTCTAAAGTCCTTGAAAAACTTTTTGTTGCAAGACTGAACAGTTTTATAGAAAAGCACCATATCCTGATTAAAGGCCAGTATGGCTTCAGAACCAATAGATCCACCTCAATGGCTCTCATGGAAGTAACAGAGGAACTAACAAACTCAATAGATAACCAGGAGTACGCTGTTGGAGTCTTTATTGACTTAAAGAAAGCTTTTGACACTATAAATCATAATATACTATTACACAAACTAGAAAGATATGGCATTAGAGGAGTAGGACTTAGTTGCATAAGGAGCTACATAGAAAACAGAAAACAATTTGTACAAACAGGAGATTACACGTCATCATGTTCAAATATTTCCTGTGGAGTACCACAAGGTTCTGTACTGGGTCCGAAATGATTTATCCTATACATCAACGACATAACCATGGCATCTGACATGCTTAAATATGTAATTTTTGCTGATGACACCAACATTTTCTCTTCAGGCAAGGACCTCCAGCGGTTGCTGCAGCCTATTACAGTAAAACTTGAGAATCTGACACTGTGGTTTGATAATAATAAGCTTTCATTAAACATAAGCAAGTCTAAATCCATCCTATTTGGTAACAAGAAAGTTAATCCAAACATGCAAGTAGAGCTAAGCATTGAGAACGTAAAACTTGAAAGAGTACAGAAGCATACATTTCTGGGGGTTATAGTTGACCAGAATATCAGTTGGAAACCCCCAGATTAGCTATGTCAGATCGAAGACGGCTAGGAGCTTAGGCATTTTAGGGAAAACAAGATATATATTAAATTTAAGATCCTTGTATTTGCTTTATTGCACTCTCCTACTACCATACCTGACGTACTGTGTTGAAACCTGGGGAAACACTTATAAAAGCAATTTGTATCCCCTCATAGTAATGCAAAACAAGGCTATAAGAACTGTACATAATGTGGGATACACCCACCACACCAACAAACTGTTTTTTCAAATCGAGCACATTGAAATGATTGGACATAGTTGAACTGAAAATGGCTCAGATAGCCTATAAAGCAAGAAATAATTTTCTTCCTGGCAACCTACAGAAATTGTTCAAAGAAAGAGAAGGGAGATATGAATATAGACACA
>JAQLOL010014854.1:0-10196 GCA_029783665.1 Naso thynnoides
AATGATTGACAGCATATGTCATTTCAAGCTGAAAGATTTCTCATTTAAGAATGTGAGAACAGGTAAGAATGTGCTTTTCTTCATGTCTGCAGAACCTTTATTTTTATCTCTGATTGTCACTGCTACGGAGCCTGGGAAGTTGCGACAATATGGATTTATTTTTTAAAACGCACGCCCACTTTCTATTTTGCACTCCTGTTTTATAAATCGCACGCATGTTTCACATTTTGTGAAACGGGTTAGCGATATAGTAATTTGCACGCATGTTTTACTTGTACTTTGCGTTGCTGTTAATAGTTTATAAATAACTAACAAACTATACACACTGGGGGAAAAAAATTCTAGCTAGCTCTACAGAATTGATTAACTTCTTGTAATTAACAATAAAATTTCTATATTAGAAAGCAGTAGCAATTAAGGAGATAAAAAATTAAATTGCATTAACCCTGTATCCAACCCTACAAATGACTTCTAGCCTGTGGGTCTTAGCTAACAGAGCAGCATTGTATCTCACTACAGCTCTGTGTTTGCTAAGATAAGCTCACTTTGATTCTGACTCAGATTTAAGGGTTTTTAAACACATTAAATCTGAGGGATTGGTTTTTAATTTTCATAAATAATGAAACTAAAAATACAATTTCATTGTTCTTTCAGTTGGGTCTTGCATTATAACTTTTAGGTTTACACAGTGGCACATTTGTGTTTAACCACATTGTTGGTAGAGTTTCAATGTGGGCTCTCACTTCAGACCTTCCAGTGTTTGAAGGAAGTCATGTTTATATTTTGCACTTAGCTATGCGAGGCTGATATCTGACCAGTTGCTAAAGAGGCCAACATTAGCACACATTAATCCAGTCCTCCTCCTCTCTGCTCGGTGTTAATTACACATGCCTCGCTGAGCGTTGATGGTTACTCTCTTCAGATCAGGCACCATTAGTCTGCTGGCTAACACCCAGGCCGGTTGTAACTGGCACAGACAGTGATATAGTCCAGGGTCATGGGCTTGATTCTCTTCCAGGTTAATCTTGCCATCTTCTAGTGCAGTTGGTCAGAGGTGACCCAACCCTTGTGAGAATGTTTATCGTTTTCAAATCAAAGAATAAAATGGGAAGATATTTTTGGTGATTCCATTATCAACTGATATCAAGACAGAATGCACTAAAAGGAAACAATAACTACAAAAGTAGTGGTGCACTGTGTTGAACTTTGATGCTGACACAAAGTCGCATGTCATTTCATCTATTTGATGTTAAGGTTTCGATCTGCAGATAGATTAATCTGAGTCCCATTCAGCATGCTCCTTTATTTAATTTTTATCCTGGCTTTCAGATTCCTCTGTCCACATCTGGATGTTTAATAGCATACTCTCTTCACCGAAACATTACTCCACCCTTTGCAATGCCAGTATGATCAGCAGTTTTAACGACTTGTAAATTCAATTAATGCATTCATGCTTTGGATTTATGGAAAGGCAGAAGAGCCAGGCATTTCTGTGTTGGGTGGAGTGAGCAGCACTCTTACATCACTCTTCTGGCTGTTGCATCTACATGTTATTAATATGCCTGACATTAAACTAGCCAGCCCCACACTTTCTAATTAAGCTCTTTAGAAAGCAAACCAAATAATTTTAACCAGTGCTCTCTGTGCCTTTAATCAAAAATTGGTGTTTTTATGTTTAACCTAAGAAATGAGAATATTGTGATTATTACATGCGTCAGGTCACACATACAAATTTATCAGATGTTAATGTTTAAAAGGTATTAATTCTTGATTAAAGGCACAGAGAGCATGTTTCCCACACTGGTAAAAATTATTTGGTTTGCTTTCTAAAGAGCTTAATTAGAGCTCTGAGTCTGTCTGTCTGAGAGTCTGTCAAACAGACAATTTCAACTCTACATGTAGTAGATTTAATCAGTATTTCAATTTAAAAATGGAAGTTAAAAAAAAAACAACCTTTAACCGTAATATGTACTTGTACTTAAAGTATCAATAGAATCAAGCACTACACAGCAAGAATACCCCCTGTCAGTGTAGTATTTGCATAGTCTTTTGAATTATATCATTGGCTTATTATTACTGATACATTTACATGTAAGGAGTATTTTGATGTCATAGCTGGTTATGCAAATTCTGCCTTTTTTAAAAACTGCTTGTGCATTTGTAAGGAACTTAGATATGTAGTAAGAGCCTATTGGATACAAATTTATGCTCCTTTTATGTAAGCAATGTTGTTGCTGTTTATGTTGAAGTATCAGATTAATGTTTGTAGAATGACATTGTTTTGTGGGGCAGACATGGTGCAGTAAAGGCATTTCACATGTTACAGTACCTAATGCTTAATATTTAGTAATGCTGCTCAAAGGGATAAATACTACAGCTGAGTTAGAGGTCATGGAAAGGTCAAAACACCAAAATATTTGAGCTCCATCCACTCTATGATGACACTGGTCATCTCAGTTGACCAATCATTTTGCCCTCTGGCCTCAGAACAAATTAAGGTCAGGTAAAAACATAAAACTTGCTACAATCATTCAGGCCACAGGCTGCTGACTTTTAACCAATAAGAGGGTACAGTGGGGTACTGAACAGTAAGAGAGGGGAAGAGCAACAATGGCAGTCTAAGGTGACCGTGTTGTTAGCATGAACAAAGTGGATTATCAAGGAACAATTGGAGATGAAGAGACTGGGGATACATCATCAAAATGATACTGAAATTACACACAAGGACAAACAACAGAATTGTAAATTTTGTGTCACCAGTGACAGGACTGGCTAACAGCAAGTGCAAGTTAGCTAAGAATGCTCTACTCGGTTTGCCAGCAGTGTGGAGTTTGCAGGCTATCTTTATATGTCATTGTTGATGATGTTGACTGAGATTAACCTTGAAAGCACTTTTTCTGAAACACTGAAATTAACGCGAATAGCATCACAACTCCCATAACATCAGCAGAATTAGAGAGGTGTTTCAGTGTTTAGGTGTTTTTTGTTGTTCTTTCAAGTACCATGGGACTGGATAGGAGAGAGTCCTACACAGGTCTATTTTTTAAAACCGGAACCAAACCACACCTGTAAAGCTCTGTACCAGAACCGATCCGTCACCTATTATTATGTCTAAGGCAAAGGCGCACCTGCCTGTGCCCGTTCATAAAAGCCCTGAGAGTCAACCATATACACACAAGCTATAGTTACTCACACAGAAGTGAAACAAAATCAAATCCTCTCCCTCAGTGCCAGCGTAGTGCTTGTCATTGATCCTAATGTACTCCTGTTCATTGCCCAGTCATCTCTCATCACACTAGCCTCAACTGAGACTAAGCTTCATATGTACAGCTGAGTCTCAGGTCCAGGCCGCCCACAGTGTTAGAAAAGCTCCTACAAAAGGCTCCTATTCTTCCGTATGTGTAATAATTACAAAAAACAGCACCTGCCGCGTCACCAAGGTTGTTATCTAGTCAACAACTAGGGGTTTTTGGTCCCCCAGAGCCTGAAATTCTTTTCAAAACAAAAATGGCACTGGCCATGTTCAGTGTGAAAACCTTTGCTCTAAAGCACTCTATTATTACACCAAACTTCTTCCAAATATCCAACTTAGTCCTTGACAATGCATTATCCACAAGGTGGTATTCTCCACTGGCTAATGTTTCCCCATGTTATCCATTTTGATGTCACAGTACAAAGTAGTACTATTACTAGTTTTTATTATTTCTTATTACTATTACTAGTAGTACACTAGCTACTACACTAGTAGTAGCTAGTGGCCAGCTAGATCTCTGTCGGATCAGAGATCCGATGATGGGGTCAAGGTCAGCCATTTGTCACTGACTTTCAAAATAATAGTAATTGTGGATGGATGATAATGATTTATTTTCATCTTTTTTTTTTTTAAACAAAAATATATTTTTGTTCTCACCCACTGCCTGCCCATGTGTAATTCACTTTTACCCATGTCTGTATCTGTGAATTTATTATGCATATTTTTTCACCCATTACACAGCCTTTTTGAGGGTTACCTGTCAGTGTGTGTGTGTGTGTGTTTTGCATCAGATCATTCGTTGCTGTAACCTGGTGTGTTGGATGGGATGCTGCTGTTGCTTAAGTGTGAAGTACTACATTTGTTGGCCCACCTACCGAGTATCACCAGTATCTGCTAATTAAAATAAGGCATCACATTTAGATTAACAATATATCACATTACATATGTGATCTGTTTTCCAGTAGATGCAAACATTAACAAGTCAACAAGGATACCTTTTATTACCATTTTCTCAAAAAATTGAAAGCAGCGGATCAACTAAGGAGCTCAAACAGTTAGAATCATTAAAAAAGAAAAAAAAAATTAAAACTAGCGCTTGTTTCCCCCATAGGCCTTTTTTCACTGGTGTCACCATATTCCCATGTTTTCATTATTTATGTTCTAATGAATGAATGAAAGAATACGTGTTTTAAACTTACAAAATGGTCTCATTATGCTGGGAATGAAAATAATGAGGTAACCTGTACTAAACTGGATTGACCATGCTGAAATAATTTAATCATAAACCACAGGCGCTGAATGTCACAATCACTAATGCCTCATGAGTTTGCACACACTCTGCTCCTTCTCTTCTTGTTTATAAAGTTAAAGATAGAGAATGAGGAGGAGAAGGTTGGTTGTAGAATGTACAGACAGGGAGTCTGCTGGTCAGCATAAGATTAAGGGCGATAAACTCCAGGAAGCTGCCGACATTGTAGCGACCCCACTGGTAACCTAGCAACTGGAGTGTATGTTGACAACAACAGTAGCCTGACACAAAGCTCATGCTGAGAGTCTGCGTGGGGAGGGGCACAAAACACACACTCCTACAGTACAGTCCTGTACAAAAAGTAAAAAGAACACTCACACCCACAGGCACACACCAGGCCCCTCTCTCATACACACACACATTCATACACACAAAATATAGGCCCACACACACAATACAGGCTAAAGCTCTCTGTAGTAGGTTAGAGCTGACTGACTAATCAGACTGTTTAACTGTCAACAACAAGAAATAACTTCACAGTAATGTAGATTCCAATATTGGTCACTCATTGCCGAGCCCCTTGATCATTATCATGGTCTATCGTTCTTTGTTTTTTTTGTTTTTGTTTTTGTCATTTGTTGATACATACATGATACATGTGTGATGATACATATGATGTCATGATACATATGATACATGTATGCAAGCACATATCAAATTCCTTGTATGCTCTTAACATACTTAGTGAATAAAGTGATTCTGATTCCGATACTGGTTCTGTTTACTTGTGGCTGAATCCTTGCAAAATTCAATTAGAACAGCAATAATATAAAGGCCAGGTGACACCAGAAAGTGGCGCAGTCAAGTTTATGTAAGTGGTGCTGAAGTTTATTGGGTTTAAGTACATTCCCTGTTGGTGAAATACTGCAACAGAGTCTTCCGACATTGTATATTATGTACACCTAGAGGAAACTAAACTGCCAGGCCCACCACACCTATTTTTGCAATGACTGAAGGAGCAATATGCAAAATTGATTCACCACCAGTGGTCACAACTCTGTAGCAGCTTTACACCAAAACAAACCTGCATGTCTGCCACACCTCCCATTTCCCCTGGCACTCCACCTGCCACACCTCCTGTTCTCAGCAGCTCTCTGCTCAAGAGAGGAAAGAGGCTTGCTAGTTGTTCCTGTTAGCTCTGCTGTCTACCACATCTTCTCGATGATAATTTAATGTTATTTCAAGCAAAAAAAAAAAAAAAAAAATTCTTTTTATAAACCATGGCAAGTTGGAATCTCAATCTCAACACAATATTTAATATATTTATGTAATTACTTGACAGTGTATGATGTTAGCTGAGCTTATCATCGGCACCAGTTCCAGCCAGACCTGTAGCCTCCTTCTTGGGCAGCAAGAGAGGCCAGAGCTCAGTTAGCGTTAGCACGGCTGTCCCCTTTATCTACTCGATTACAATGTGATGTAATTTAAGGTGAAAAAAGCATCTATTTGTCTCTTTCTACAAAGCATGTTGAGTTGGAATCCCAATAACAACACAATATTACATTTACATAATTATGAAACAGTTTATGATGTTAGCCCAGCTAATTGTTGGTGCTAGCTCCAGCCAGACCTATAGCCTCCTTCTTGGGCAGCAAGAGGCCAGAGCCCCACTAGCGGGTAACGTTAGCTTGGCTGTCCCCCACAGCTACTCGGTGACAGTGTGACAATGTGAGGTTATTTAAAGTGAAAAATCATCTCTCTCTTTCAACAATGCACCGTGGGGTCAGAATCTAAATCACAACACAATAAAAGAGCATTTACGTGGTTTTTGAACAGCTTGTGATGTTAACATTCCCACTGTCTGTCTGTAACATTAGCCGGGACTGGGTTAAATATAAAAAATAAGCCTGCTGCTCCTCACTCGCTGTGGTGTTTTATATGGGAGGGGTGGACTAACAGTTCCAAGGGGAAGGAGGCCGCGGAGACTCACATGAACTAACATGAATGTGCGGCCATCCCAGCTGGAAAACAAGAGGCTAGAGAAAAACACACAGAGCGGGATGTGATGTCATGGTTTGCTCCAAATGAAATTATGCCACTAGTTCTTTACACAGCAATTTTCTTTATTCCTGAGATCTAAAAAGGATGAATTTTGCATTTTGCTCCTTTAAGACTTTTGGAAGTCATCTTGACATTACGTAGGCCAACATACTGTTGGTCAGTCCCAAGACACCTCCTGTCTTGAGATGTGATTTGCATGCATCTCATAGGGAAAAAATTACATATAAAAACATGCCACATTGTGTTCAGTAGTTTACAAATGCATTTTTATGCAGGGAATCTGTAACCATCCACGTGACTTTTTCTATTTCAGCCAGTCACATTAGCATATACTCAAGGGTGAGATTTAATATGATCACACATAACATCTGCTCAGTTTGAAATTATGAATGAGAAAACAACGAGAGAACCAGCTGCTCTCCACAGCAAAAAGAAAACTCTCCTGTCTTGTATAATTAAAAATGTTTGAGTTATGTATGCATTAGCCAGTTAGTTAATGGATGGTCCTGGGCTTTTTATCAGCATTATATAGCTAAATTTTGAGCTAAGGTTTCTGCTAACTAACATATCAAGCATTAACAAGTCAAATAAATTTAGTCATGTAAGATAAGAAAAAAATTACATGTGGAGAGCAGCTAATAGACTCCATGTTGAAATTGACCTAAATATAACAAGGTTAACGCTTCATGATCACATTAAATAGCCATGTTTCCATAAATGTATTTGATGCATATTTTGAAATACTGTATTAGAAATGGTACATAAAAATGCCAAAATTTGGAAGGACAAAATAAAACACACAAAAAAAGGGTCCTCAATTTTGCAACAAAAAGTTTTAACACTCACTTAAGGTAGTTTTTGCCTTTGCTAAAAAAAATCCCAACCAAACAAACAAAAAAACAGTTGATGCGTAAAATGGAAGGAGGAAACAGCTATGGGAAATTAATATGACATAGCAAATTTTTATTTGTAGTTTCCGCTCCCTAGAAGAAGTTGTAGTAGAAGAAGCTGATTCCTGGATATTCCGCCAACATAGGAAAACATGGCTGATAACAACAGGTATGTGTGGAGTGACATGGAGATGGAAGTATTTCTACCGCTCATCCAAACAGCATACTGTTTACATTTAAATGGTAAGCAGTAACGAAAGGCCACAATGTTTTCTTCCGGTCAGCAACCTCTTTTTCTTCCACCGTTTATGACAACCATGTGTAATGCTGCCTATACTGTCATCTCCTAACCAAACTTGCTTTGCAGCCTTGTTTATTCGCTCCAAACCAGTTGTTGACAACGTTTTAATTTGCATTTTCTTTTTGCAAGATTTCCAAAGTTCACTTAAAATTTGCCTCACAATTAATGGAGACTTGGCTATTGATACACAAAGGGTACATGTCAAGGCCTATAGCCCTCTGAAGGACAACATAGAAGTATTTTCTCTTATCTACTGAAAGGTACATTTTGGAACTTTTTCCAAATGAATTGTGAAAAAAAAGGTACACATGACTTTTGTCTGTTCTACACTTTGAATTCCCTTGAAGGGTTTTACGACTTTACTGTCAAAATGCTAGTCAGATTCACAATCTTTTGTGAGATTGTGAGCATTGTGGGGTGTTGCATGACAGTGCAGAGGTAAGTGTGATAGCTGTGTTAACATACCTTTACAGACAAAGCACTTGATGTGGAAGTGTTTGTTCTGGACCCGGAGTGCCTCCCCTTTGCAAGGCTTCCCGCAATTCTGACAGGGGATCGGTCCTCCTCCTCCTTGCTTTTGCTTCTGCTTCTGATGCTCCAGAGGGCTGTGGACAGCCTGCTGCTGAAACACTGAGAGCAGACAGAGACAGGGAGAGGACGACTTTAGATCTTATCATAGTGCTGATGGAGGTTACACATAGACGTGCACAAGCAATGTTGAAAAAAGCCAGGGAATTGGATTTGTTGGATTCTGTGATAAATCTGGCATCTGACACAGTGTGGACAACTATTGATGTGATATGATTTTAAATCTTTGTCCCATTTTCTCAAATCCCTCTTCATTTTTATCTGCCCTTTCTCATGATACATTAAAAAAGTGGATGAAACTTGATGCTACACAAAAAAAAAAAGATTAACAATAATTTGTAGACTTAATATACGGTGTCTATCAAGATATGTATGTTGAGTCTAAATGCTGTTCCTCTGAAAGAGAATTGTAATGGAGATACTGGATATTAAGAAACTGATGTTGTTGGCATTAAATTTAACAATATAACACTAAAATAAAATGCTGCTTATACTTAGCTTAATCCAAAAAATACCTCCTTTAGCTTTGGCTTTCCAAACTCTTTTTTTGCTCAAAGTGTTTTTGCCCCCATGTGGATCTTCTTGCTTTAAGTGCCATCCTTCTGCTCAAAAAAACATGCAAATCGTACTTTCTTGCAGTGCCATTTCTTACTATTTCAATGACACATTGCTTTAATCTGAAAATATCCAAGTCATCACAGAGTCTCTCACATTGAACAATGATACAAAAAAATAAAATATTCTCTCTCTTTTTTTACCTGGCTTCAGCAGACACACAATTGACATTGCAGTATGACATTCATTCCCTGGGGAAACAACATTAACTGCATCTACTGCATACCTAACCCCAACCCTAATGTTAACCTAACGCTAACATCAGCCTTAAACCAAGTCTTCACTGTCAAAATGTAGAGAACTAATTTTTTGTCCCATAATGGAGATTAATCCTTGCAATATGACTGCGGAAACAGGTTTCGTCCCACATTGCAAGGACAGATCACGCACGCACGCATGCAGGCATGCACACACACACACGCACGCACGGTGTAGGAAGCCTAGATAGTCTAAATAAACACTGCTATTAAATCAATATTTTAACATTGACCAGATCCCTGTCACTACAGTTATTATCCTTTGTTTCAAACAGGAAGGAGGTTTTGTGGGAAGAAAAATTAAGTCAAAGCCAGTGATGAAAAACAATTGAGCAAAGTCCCTGAAGCACCTAATATAAGATGTCAAATATACACACTGAGAACCTCACATCTCCAGCAGTATCATCAGTACATCTTGCACTGTTCCCCTTTCACCATAATGCTGGCAAAATATGCTCACATACCAATGGGCCTTTCAGTACTGACTGGGGCATCAACCGAATAAAAGACTCCTTGTGCTCTCAGGAAACATTTCTTTCATCAAACAGGTTTAATCGGGTTTCTGTGGTAACCAGTAATTGAAATTCAGTTCAGTTAATGTCTAAATCAATTTATCTGAGTTCATCAAATGAAGTAATTTAGACAAAAAAAACAAACAAACAAACAAAAAAAAAACAGAGGGAGAAGGCAAAATGCAAATTATGCAATGACAATTCAGGGTGTCACCTTTTTCCAAGACGTAAAAAGAACCCAGTACAGTGCAGGTGCAATCCATATTAACATATTGGGCCCTAGTTTCGTAGACTGGGCGCAGTCTAGGCGCAGCGCAGGTGTGCCGCGCCAACAGGGTGTGTCCAGGTGCATTTTGCAAGTTTCGTGCACGGCGCAGTCCGGCGGAGCCCGGTGCAGGCACTCCACCTGTCCCTCCTACCAGCGCAAGTGGGAAGGACGGAGGAGAGAAGGCGTGAGTGAGAAAGGAGGA
>JAQLOL010014855.1:0-10192 GCA_029783665.1 Naso thynnoides
ATGCACCAAACTTTAAACATTTCACAAGGGTGCCAGCCTGAACGCATCTGTATGATGATTTTCACTCACAGACATAGTGCCCCTTACTGGGAACAAGAAGTTAGCCCTTCAGTGACCTTGGACCATCATTTTCACGAAATTGTTGCATTGTCCGCGGTGCTCACCGCGACGACATGCATTTTCCCCGACTGTAGCACTCTCCGACGGGTGCGGGGGTTCGAGGGCCCGTTCACTGCCGCTTGCGGCTTTAATTAATAAATTGGACTTGTGTAGCACTTTTCTGGAACTCAGACACGCCTAACAATAAAACACTAAGCCGGGCGGCGCTGTGAGACAGCAGACAAATGACACACAAACACACACACACACAAGTAGGGGTAGAGGCTAGGAGTAGGCAAATAGAAAGAGATGGGTTTTGAGTTATTTGGATGGTAAACTGGCACCAAAAAGTTCTACCACTTCTGCCTTCCGTCACCTATAGAAATCATTACACTTTTTTTAAATGTTCAACTTTTAAGAAAATTTACATTTGTTCTGCATTTAATGTTACCAAAGTATCCTAACATTAACTAACCCTTTACCACCCATTTACCATATAAAAGGTAGAAAGTAGAGGAAGGTAGAAACATCTTCTCCTTCCTCTGCCCACATGTTCCATTTGTCTATGGCTGAATTTTTAAGTTAAAAATGATTTATAATAAATGAGTAGCCACGCACCCTGCTGATGAAGGGATGTAACATCAAAGCTAAACTGTCTCAGTGTGATCCGAGCATGTGTCATAAGTTCAGTGTTTAAAAGCAAAAAAGTCGAAAGATATGGATCAGATAATTTCCAAAATTCAAAGACATTTTTATCTAACGAAAATCTCTGCTTCAACCCTTATTGTTGGTGTTTGTGGCAGTTGTAGAAAGGAACTCACTATTAATTCTGGGGAGAAAACGATTCAAAATTTAATTGATTCAAATTTGTAAGACCCTCCCTGGGATTCAAATTAAAAGCAGTGTACCCTCCCGCCGAATCAAATTAAAAAAGCATGACCAACTCCTATTTTCCTTCAGTGTACCCCTCCCATTAATAACAAAAGGTCCCTTAGAAACTATAAATCCCTTGAAGCTCACAGACATTTCTCCAATGGCTGGGAGCGGGATCTGCTAACATTTTGCTCAAAGAGCTTCAATAACACAGTCATCACAGTCCATCAGCAGAAGTTGGCTGCAACTATTAAACTCTATTGGAGCTTTTCTTTTTCTTTTTCTTGCTTTTTTAATTGGGTATTTGCTTCTAAATTTAAGCACATGCGGCGCATATTACACACTAGGTGGAGTTTTGTTAATGGGAATTATTGGTAAGGTCATATGTAACGTTAAAGAGCAGCATGTGTGTGAACTGCAGCAAGTTTTTGACCGTGTTGGTGTGTGATTTTTGTCTGCATTAAAGTGTTTTCTGTATGTCACTATCCTGAGAGGGTGAACATGGAAAACGGTGCCACACCACTGTTCCGCCAGCCTGCTGTTCCACCAGCCCACTGTTCCACCAGCACACTGTTCCGCGTGCATGTTGTAAGATTCACCAATATTACAGACATCCAGCTGCTCACTGCGTCTTCTGTGAACATGAACGTAGAGAGATGGATGCTCTTTAAGGCTGTTTGAATGGCTTCATGACTTCCATTTATTTGTACAGACTAACCCAAATCCTTACCCTATTACGTTGTGGCCGATGAAGGAGTGTGAAAGAGAAGCCTTCATCAGCTGCAGTATTTGGAGGATGCAGCCCCTGAACTGAGACACATAAATGGAATAACTGAACAAAGATTATGCAAATAAAATGAAATGCACATTTTTGCTAGAAATGTCATCAAAAGATATCTGAATGTCTAAACCTTTTTAAAATATAGGTGACAGAGGAATAACAAATATGTTCCTGTATGTGTTTTGCACATCAGGCACACATATGAACAAAAACAAAAAATGCTGAGCTCTAAAAAAAAAAAAAAGACAAAAACCTTCTTACAACCATTCTATCACTGACTGTGGCGGTGGTGGTTTTTGTTCTTGGCTTTCTTTGCCATTTGTCTTTTGTATACATTACAGATTTTACAGATAGGCCTACAGCTTACGTCAATATTTTGTTTTTCGCTAATCCTTTTTCTAGATTTGAGCCATTACACAATGCTACATTCATGTTAATCATCTTGTTTTTCCATTATTATTATTTATTGAACTGTTCCTTTTCAACCTGTTCCTAAGTAACTGATTGTAATTATTAAATACTCACCAAGCACATTCTCATCAGCTTAAGCTAAACACATTGAACTGTATTTGTTAACCTGGTAAACATAATAGCATAGCATCAGCATATTAACCTTGCCATGATGTCATTAGAAAATACTGAACATGTTTTTAACAATCTTTATAAGAACTGGCAGTGACAAGTTTGAAATTTTGAGAATGAATTCAGAATTTTATATGCTTTATGATTTTAAACAACTTTCCCAGACTAGAACAGGTTAGTCCAACTGGATCTGATCTGCAGTCAGGCCCAGTCATACATGTGATCTGTTCAATAGTCTTATAGGCCCCATCTTACAAAAGACAAGGTCCTGCATTTTACAACAAGCTCAAAAGAATCTTCACTTTACAACTGTTACATGCCACAACATAAAACAACACAAGAAGGAATTTTCTTTTCTTTTTTTTTATAATTATTTTAACATTATCTGTCTTTTTTTAAGCCAATAGAAGCATGTCTTTGAATTTGTGGGAATAAACCGGATTACCCCGGAGAAAACCCACACAGGCATGGCGGAGATCATGCAAACTCCACAGTGTTAAAACCCACGTCGTCTTGTCTTGTCCTGGTCTCAATTTAAACCGGGCTTTATACACTGCATTACCATGCCTGCCTCACGTTGAACTCCTACTTTTTGCACCTCAGGCCCAGAAATGTCGTTTTGTTCCCCAGAATGACAGGGTCTTTCTTGTCTCTGGGGGCATGGCAGCATTCTCCATGGGTGTGATGGCCAATGCATTGAGCGCAGCCCCTTTTTGCGGCTGTAAAGTAGGGGTGTTGGGCAGGATCTGTTGCTGCTGCCATCTTTGCACCTCAGGCTTCTCTGCACGCCGAGCTTTTTTGCGGGGAGGTTCGTAATTGTCCCTCGCAGCCTCAAGTTTTCTGGAAAGGCTATGGTTGCGAGAGACCTCAGAGTTGAGTTGAGTCTTCAACTCCTCCAGCTCAGCCCTTAGTGCATAAACCACTTTCCAGCCATTTTCCACAGTTGCTGTATGAGCACTGGTTTCCATGTCAATTTTGCCCTGAAGGGTCATAGCATGCTGTCTCAAACTGACAACATCAGAGTCATACTTTTGACTGATCTGATGGTGTGCATATTTGAGCGCCTCCAGTTCCTGTTGGATCATTTTGTTCCTTTCCCTTTCTTCCTGGAGCTCGGCAATGACCCTTTCCTCGTTCAATGAACATGCCCGCTGCAGCTCATCATACTCTTTGTGAAGGTCCTTTCTCAGCTGGATGTCTCTCTCAAGCTCCATTCGCGAGGCAGCAATGCTCTCCAGTTCTTCTCGGAGACTTTTATTTTTCTCCTTCTCTGCCTGGAGCTCAGCTGCAAACATCTGCTGGCTGAGAGTGTGAGCGTGGTCAAGCTCCCGCTGAACAGTCTCAACCTGCTGTCTGAAACTGATAATATCATTTTCATATTTTTGGTTGACCAGACAGGCCCTCTCCAGGTTTTCCTGAGTGCTTTTGTGTGCCTCCTGTAGCTCCTGGCAATATTTCAAAAGCTCATTGTTTCGCTCTTGTTCCTTCTGGAGATGTTGCTGAAGAGCGTTAACTTCCGCTATAACAGAGGCAACATCAGGATTAGCACTGAGGATGAAGTTGAACTTTTCCACTTCATTTTGGAGAGTGATATTCCTTTCTTTCTCCACCTGCAGCTCATTTTTCAACTGCTCCTGGTGGACTATATATGCCACCCTCAGTTCTTCATAATCGGTTTGAAGATCTCTCTTCTTCTTTCTCTTAATATTATTATTGACCTGAGTTGCAATGCGTGCAGTGCTGAGAGTTTCTGGATCACTGTACTTTTGCAGTCTCTCCAGCTCTCGCTTCGTTTCCTTTTCCCTGTTGATAAACATTTCTTTCAGGTCTTTCTGTCTTTGCCACTGGGCTTTGGTCTCTTCCAGCTCTTTACTCAGACGAGAATTTTCTCCTTCCAGAATTAACCTATCGGCAATTTCTGTATTCAAATCCTGATCGAATTCTGACACATGTCTATGTCGATTACTGTTCACAAAGACCCTCCTATGGTGGCCTCTGGCCGAGTTCTCATGGGGATTATTTCTCCTTCGCCACATTGTTTTTCTTTGCTGGTAGAATTGCTTTCCAAGAAGTACAGTTGTCTACTGTTGCAGTTTTCTCTTTCTTCCTTCAAGTTTCTCTTAGCTTTTCCCAGTGTCTATTAAACATTAAACTACTTCAAAGCATATAATTTGTCCTCTGAAGATTCCATTTGACTTTGCTTTGATCTTTGAATCAATTTTTTCTCTTTAATGTCTGTTTACATTTAAAATCTAATTCTACAGTCTGCTATTTAAATGTAAACGTTACTCCTTGGCAACCGTTGCTAGGGCTTTGTTTGTTGATAGTTAACTGCCAAGCTAGCTTAAGTTTATTTAATATTTACAGTTTTATGTTGACAGGTGGCTTGGCGTGATATAATTGGTTGAATTCAGAAAATGATTTAACCAATAACGATGACATCAGGGACCAAGAGATGTTTTTTTTACATGAAAGACGGAAGTGGCATATGTTATGGATTGATACAGTTTTTTGTTTTTGTTTTGTTTTTGCTTGGAACAAAAACCAGGTCACAGCTCACCCTGTTCATCGGGTAGATCTGCTGCACAATCGTAACAATTGGGGGCTTGTCCGGGATATCCTGTTTTTACAGGTGTTTTTCTGTTGGTCGTTATTGAATAAAGCAAAAAGATTTTGATTACTGCACAAGTAATGGAGTTCACTTTGGAATCTTTTGTGGAAAACCCCCACTTGGGAAGCACTCAATTCTTGTAAAAAGACAGATTTGTTGCAAGTTGCTCGCCAATATGGCATTTCAGTGGCTGCAGGAAGCAGAAAAGACACCGTAAAAAAAGCTGTTGTAAATGGTTTGTCGGAGAAACAAATTCTCAATAATGATGATCTTGAGGCTAAATCCGAAGGTAGTTCTGAAGAAGTTGATACTGATGAGGGGGTATCAGGTCCTGTTTCTGAAGGTGGTTTGAAACCATTAGAGCTGCAGCTTAAGCTGGAAGAAATTAAGTTTGAGCAAATGAGAATGAGGCTGGCATTTCAAGAAAGACGAAGTGAAAAGGAGCAGGCTATCCGTCTAAAAGACCTGGAACTTGAAGAGCTCAGAATTAAGTCAACGCAAAAAGTCATGTCCAACGATTTTGATTTGGCTCGGAATGGTAGACTTGTGCCACCATTTAATGAAAGAGGTGGATGAGTATTTCACTCTTTTTGAGAGACTTGCAGACACACTGAAACGGCCTGAAGAGTTCAGGCCATTGCTCCTTCAAGGCGTGTTAGTTGGAAAAGCTCAAAGTGTTTATGCATCGTTGTCTGTTGCTCAATGTTCGAACTATAAGACGGTGAAAGAGGCCATCCTCAGAGCCTATGAACTGGTGCCGGAGGCCTATAGGCAGCAATTTTGAAAACAGTGAAACTCAAACTCGTGGAATTCGCAAGAGGGCAACAATGTATGTTTGAGCGTTGGTGCAAGTCACAGAATGTCAAAGATCTGGATGACTTAAAAAATATCATCCTGTTGGAGCAGTTCAAGAGGTGTGTTCATGAGAGAGTGGCAATGTATCTAAATGAACACAAGGACCTCACGCTGGGAAAACGCAGCTATCCTGGCTGATGAGTTTACACTCACTCTCAAATCCTCATTTTCCGCAAAATCACCAAGCACCAACAGCAAAAACAATGCAGGACCCCCATTTCCTTCTAAACTTGGATCTGCCTCAGCTTCAAAATCATCCACCACACACCAAATAGTGTCACTACTGCCATACAAAAGGGTCACATTGTTCGTGACTGTCCTTCTTTACAGAAGAAAAATGAGAAAGCTAAAACAGTAGCTTTACTAGGAGGACCTCTAATCAATGGAACTTGAGTGGAAACTTTTGGATCTGATAAACAAAGTACCAGATGAGTTTAAGCCATTTACTTCAGAGGGATTTGTGGGTCTGCCTGGAGACAGGGCTAGCCAGCAGCCTGTGACAATACTGCAAGACACTGCAGCATCACAGTCTATCTTGCTCAAGGGTGTGTTACCAGTAACAGAAGAAATGAAGAGGGGTAACAGTGCTCTCATGCGGGGTGTAGAAATGAACTGGTTTAAAGAACCACTGTTTAATGTGCATTTGGTTTCTGGCATAGTTAGTGGTCCTGTTGAAGTTGTCCTCAGGGATGGCTTACCTGTAGAGGGGATTTCGTTCCTTCTGGGGAATGACTTGGCGGGTGACAAAGTCATGGGTTGTTCTCCCACACCAATCCTTATGGAAGTGCCGAAAGTTGATGAACATGATCAGTTGGCAAAGCTGCATCCTCGTGTTTTCATCTTGTGTGGTGACTCGTGCTATGGCAAAGAGAGAGGCCAACAGCACTAATATTGCTGATGTCGGGGATTACACTTTGGTTGATTTGTCTCAGACATTTTTGTGTGATTCTGACTCTGAGATGCCTTTTGAGAATAAGATGCTTCTTGGTAAAAGTAAGTATTTCAATGCTGATGGGGATGTTGGGGATCACAGTTCAGTTAGTCTTCCTGACATTAAATTGTGTGATACCAACTCTGAAGCCCCTGAGTTGGCTTTACTTTTGAAAACCTCAGAGGTTAAAAAGCTGTGGACGAAGTCTCTGCAGATAGCATCAAGATGTCTCGAAAGCAGCTCATTGCTGAACAGGAGAAAGACGTCTCCTTGTCACCCTTGTATGCTGAGGTTCGCTCAGAAGAAGAGTGTGCCAGCATTCCATGTGGGTACTTTATGAGAGAGGGTGTCTTAATGAGGAAATGGCAGCCACATGCTCTGTCAGATGGTGCCAAATCACAAGTAACTCAAATAGTGGTGCCAGTGTCACTTCGTGCAGAGATATTAAAGTTGGCACATGCAGGGAGCATGGCTGGTCACCTAGGTGTCAGTAAGACATATGGTCGTATCCTGCAAAATTTCTTTTGGCCAGGTCTCAGGACAGACGTCAAGAATTTTTGCAAGACTTGTCAGGTTTGCCAATATACGGGCAAACCAAATCAAGTGGTCCCAGTTGCACCATTACAACCCATTCCTGCTTTTGATGAGCCATTCAGCAGAGTATTGGTGGACTGTGTAGGACCCTTACCAAAAACAAGGAATGGAAATCAGTTCATGTTGACAGTCATGTGTTTATCCACTCGCTTTCCTGAAGCTATCCCACTCAGGAAAATCACAGCTAAGAGTGTGGTTAAGGCCTTGGTGAAATTCTTCACCACATTTGGCATTCCGAGAGTGGTCCAATCAGACCAAGAATCAAACTTTATGTCAAAAGTGTTTAAACAAGTGATGCAGCAAATGGGAATCACCCATTGTCCATCAAGTGCGCATCACCCAGAAAGCCAAGGAGCTCTGGAACGATTCCATTCCACTTTAAAAACAATGTTAAGGGCCTACTGTCAGGAGTTTAAAAAAGATTGGGATGAAGGTGTCCCTCTGGTTTTGTTCGCAGCCCGTGAGGTTGTACAGGAATCTTTGGGGTTCAGTCCAAATGAACTTGTATTCGGGCACAGAGTTCGAGGCCCGATGGATTTACTCAAGGAGAAACTATTGGAAGAGGAGTCTAGCTCTTCGGAAAATTTGTTGGATCATGTCTGTGTTTCATTACTGATTGCGCAGAGCTTGTGAGATTGCAGGTGAGAATCTGGAAAGGACCCAGACCAAAATGAAACTTTGGTATGACCAGAAAGCTCGATCTCGTTCATTTGATGCAGGTGACCAGGTTCTGATTTTGTTGCCCGTTGTTGATTCTCCCCTCTGGACCGTATACTGTGGACAAAAAGGTGGGAAACTTGGATTACCTTGTTTCGACTCCTGATTGCAGGAAAAAACAAAGATTGTGTCACATCAACATGATGAAGCCTTACTATGCTCCCTCTGAGCAAAATAAAGAAGCGGGGAAATCTAGACCTGTCAGTTGTGCTGTGGTGGGCGGTGAATCATCACACAGCGATGACTCCTACGAGTCCAGGTCTGTTGGCCACCTAGGTAACTCTGAGATTTTGGAGGATCTTAACGGTTACCTGTCTCATTTGAGTTCAGACGAGAAGACAGATATGTCTGTACTGAATGAGTTCAAGTGTATTTTTTCTGATGTGCCTTCTGAAGCAAACGTTCTTGAGCATGATATTGATGTTGGCGATACTAAGCCCATTAAACAGCATGCATACAGAGTAAACCCTGAAAAGCGTGCATTACTGAGAAAGGAGGTGGACTATATGTTAGAGCATGGCATTGCAGAACCAAGTAACAGCCCCTGGAGCTCACCGTGCATATTGGTTCCCAAGGCAAACACCACCAACCCACGATTTTGCTCAGACTTTCAAAAACTCAACAGTGTAACACAACCTGATTCCTACCCTGTCCCAAGGAGAGATGACTGCATGGACCGGTTCAGCTCGGTATGTCAGTAAATTTGATTTACTGAAGGGGTACTGGCAAGTTCCATTGACCCAACAGGCCAAGGAGTTGTCAGCATTTGTGATCCCAGATGGGTTATTTGCCTACCGCAGGATGCCATTTGGTTTGCGCAATGCTGGTGCTACATTCTAAAGGCTTATGAACATTGTTTTGCAAGGCCTAGACAATGTTGAGGCCTATATTGATGATGTTGTGGTCTTCAGTGAGTCATGGTCTGATCATCTGAAGCATGTCAGAGCGGTGTTTGGACAGCTAAGAGAGGCCAACCTAACAGTTAACCTGAGCAAATCAGAAATCGCTCAAGCCACAATTACTTACCTTGGAAAGGTAGTAGGACAGGGTAAGGTGCTGCCTGTATCGGCAAAGGTCGACGCAATAATTAACTTCCCTGTTCCCACCACCCAAAGAGAGCTGAAGCGTTTTTTGGGTATGGCGGGATACTACAGGGCATTCTGTCGCAATTTTGCACAGGTAGCCGCCCCACTTACCGACTTGACCAGTCCCAAGGTACATTTTCAGTGGACACCAGAGTGCCAGATTTCATTTGACCAAGCAAAGGCACTCATAGCTACTGCTCCGGTGTTGATGGCTCCTAACTTCAGTCATCCTTTTGCCATGTATACAGACGCAAGTGATGTGGGTGTGGGGGCAGTGCTTGTCCAAACAGATGATGATGGTGTTGAGCACCCAGTAGCATTCTTCTCAAAGAAGTTGAATCCTAGCCAGATGCGCTACTCCACTATTGAGAAGGAGACGCTTGCTCTGATTCTATCTTTGGAACACTTTGAAATCTAGGTGTCAAACTCTGACCCATTGGTGGTTTACACAGACCACAACCCTTTGCTGTTCTTGCAGTGTTCGGCTTTCAGTAACCGTAGGTTACTCCGATGGAATTTAGCCTTGCAAGAACTGCCACTGGAAATCAAGCATGTCAAAGGGAAAGACAATATAGTTGCTGACTGTTTATCAAGAGTTGTCACTGATGAACCATGATTCAAACTGTTGTGATTACGATGATTCAAGAGAAGGGTTAACATTCCCTTTTTCATGTGGAGACTAATTTGTGTTTAAAATGAAAAAGTTAAATGTTAAAATAAAATAAAGATTTAAAGAAAGGGGGGAAAAAAGTAGAAAGAAGGTTGAATCTGTTCTTGCTCTATTATTGAGGCTAATGGCTATTTTTTTAGTTGGTTTGGACAATTTAGGGGTTTGAGACCTGTTCAAACATCTGGAGCCATATGGTTGTTTTGAACATTTGTTCGTATTAAGTATGGGAGTTTGTTGAGAGTAATGTCAACAAATCTGTTAGACTTGTTGTCCTTTAGGGGGGAGGTGTTATGGATTAATACAGTTTTTTGTTTTTGTTTTGTTTTTGCTTGGAACAAAAACCAGGTCACAGCTCACCCTGTTCATCAGGTAGATCTGCTGCACCTGTGAAGTA
>JAQLOL010014856.1:0-10185 GCA_029783665.1 Naso thynnoides
CAAAATCAAATGACTTGGACTCGGACTCGGGGGGAAAAAAAATGTGATCGGGACATCCCTAATTTGTTCCAAATAAAATCATCGGTGTTGTTTTTCAAACAAATCACACTTTAAAACTGATGATTAAGAAAATGTTGGCAAACTTTATGCGAACTTACTGTACGTTGTCTAAGTCAGTAATTTTTTGCCTTGTTATATGACTTATTTTTGGATCACTGTATCCCCTTTTAACACTATTGTTGTCCATATGAACAGGACTCTGTCTACTCTGTATCAGGAAGATAACTGGTCACAACAGGACCTAGATAGTATCATCTCAGCAGCAAAGAAACAGATGACCAAGAGTGTCCTGAGTTGCTTCTCCCCTGAGAAACTGCAGTATTACAGTGACGAAATGGGCAAGAAGGAGCACCAGGGCTACATTGTCACACTGATTGATATGGCGTCCCTGATTCTTGAGCATATCGTCTTTGGGAAAGTAAGCAGCTGAGTGGTTGCTGTTATTACTTTTATATTATAGTTTAGAATTATGGTGCAGTTTTGTTTTAAATACAATGTATTTTATGTGCTTGTAATTACAGAAAGTCGACTGCACCCTGTCTGAGCAGCAGAGTGCAGTGAATGAAGGGCAGAACCCCTTACCCATTTACAATGCCATCAATATGAAAGATCACTTAGAGGGTTGTCAGACTGAAGCAGGTAAATATCCTGAAAATATGTTTTATTTTTGTATTTTATCTATTGTAATAGCTGAAAAAATGAGCTTGTGACCCTGAACATTAGTTCTGCCAGGGGATTTAAGCCCAAGGACAAATATTATATTTCAGATGGAAACTGTCTTAACACAACTGCAAGTTTGATTATGAGGGACTGAAGTGGAACGTATGAATGCCAAGTAATTTATAAAAGTAATACATTAGTAATTTTGCAATTTTGATGAACATTTAATGGATTCCAACCTTTTGAGGAAAGAATCTTCAGCAGGACTATGCTGAACTAAAAAAATCAGGACATTTAAATGACTAAATGAAGCTGAAAATGGAATTTTGAAAGAATGATTGAATGTGTTTTCTAACAGTGTAGTAAATCTTGTTGACAGAGTGGTGTGAGTTTACCCCCTATGAGGTAGGCATCCCAAAATATGGAGCGTATGTCCCAACTGAGGACTTTGGGAGTGAGTTCTTTCTTGGTCATATCATCAAGAAACTCCCAGAAGTGCGCATTCCCTTTCTGATGGGTAAGCCCTCTGTTTCTGTTGCAGTTTCAATGCACAGCACTAGAATACTAATTTAAAATAATTTTGTTTTTTGCTTTGTTTTTTTGTTTTGTTTATCTTATCAGGAATATGGAGCAGTGTCTTCTCTATCAGCCTGACCCAGCTGTGGACACTTTCCACTGGGTCAGCACCTTCTTGGTCCCCTTGGCTTGGCCCAGATGTCAGCGCCATAGGTACACACACTTTATTTTATAGTGCATCAAAACACATAATAGACTTCTACATTGGAAAAAAAATAGTGATATTTCTATTTTATTGTAATATGTATATATCAAAACACCAAAATCAAAAGCATTATTCCGTTTCTTAATACTAAATGACCTCCCTGCCCCGTCAACTGCACCCAGTGTCAAGCCCATTGCTTTCTACTGTAGATGTAAATCTTCACAAATACACAGAAGCTCTGAAGGGAAAGTGAGAGATTTATTTTTTAAAAAATCTCATATAAGATACTAACTCATACTTATTTAATAAAAGAAAGTGAAGTGCACAAGGTGCAGTGGCACTCCCAGCCTTTTTGTATCGTTTAAATGCAATGGCAATTAAAATATTATTACTATACAACTATTTATATAGACTATATTATTCCTTTTCAACTTATTAAATAATTACCATTTAAGCCCAATTCAAAGCCTGCCTGTACAAACAGGAACTAGCAGAGTTTACACATGGGATCTGATCCTCACCCCTCTCTTTGTCTGGATTCTGCATGTGGAGGCAGAAGCTGTCCAACTTATTCAAGGGATTCATCTTATTTTATTTATTAAATAGAAAGAACAGGAATTTAACGGTTTAGATCAGTAACATACATAATGTATCCATGTTGTATCCAAGTTGGATAAATTCCGTTACTGATCTAGATTGTTCATTTTTGTTTTTCTCTATTTAATAATAAAAATAAGATGAATCACTTGAATACGTTGGAGAGCTTCTGCCTCCACATAAACAGAGAGGTGAGGATAAAATCTCATATAGTAATAATAATTTGATTGCCATTGTGTTTAAACAACACAGGAAAGGCTGGGAGTGCTACTGCACCCTCAGCACTTCACTTTCTCTTAACATGTACGTTCGAGTTAGTATCTCATACATATGACATAAATTTTTTTTAGAAATTCTCACTCTCCCTTCAGAGCTTCTGTACAAATATGTACTTTGTTTAAAAAAATAAAAATAAATAAACAAACTCGCTGGCCACTGTTGTTTTTAGCAGTTGTTTTTCATTATTATTTAGTTTGCACTATTTCATTTTGGTGTTCAGTAATTTACAGAACTTCATGTCACGGAGGATTGGTGTATGTGGATTTGGAAGTAGGATTAGTTTAATGCTGGTTTTGGTTATTTTGTAAAATATTGCCACATTAACCGTTTGAAGCATTTCTTAAGTGATTGTAGTTTTTCATTGCTTACTCAACAAACCATGTAACAGTATTTAAAAAACTTTTTACAATGTTAAATATTACTGTGGTCTTATAACATACTTGCACTTCCATGTTTTCTTCAGAACATACAAATTAAATGTTTTAACGGGATGGTGTGTTCTTTTGACAGAGTTTGACACTAAACCATCAACTCTTGACACGTACGTCCTAAGTCCCCTCACGGATGTAACCAGCATGTTGACAGACTTCTTCAAAAATCGTCCTGTCATTGCTGAAATGTACAATTACATGCGTGGTCTCTTCCTGCACTGGAACTACAATAAATTTAGCAACTTTGTCGCCTGGAAAGGTAGGAGCTTCCAGTCCTGTTGTTGCTATGTTGCCTGCAGAGTTCATTTCACCCACAATTAAAAAGCTTTTACATTCTCTATGCGTTCAGTAGGCACAGAGCTGGCAGTTTTGCACGGTCAGTGAAAATATTGGGGATACACCTCTAAAGCCCCAAAACACGTCCAAAATCTCCAGAACACTCCATCTACATGCTGAGTCTTCTCTGCGATGTCGAGCTCTGGCACTGTGCATGCTCACACATTGACCTGGCTTGTTGTGACACTTAATGGAACGAAGCCATTCGTTTTTGTCACATGTGTGTTCATCGTCAAGATGTGAAATCCATGGAGAGGAGAGCTCTCGCCAGCACCAAACAGGAAGCTCTGTGTAACTGTCAGTACCTCAAACACTTTGTGTACCTGCTAGTCAGCCGGACTTCCAGGGAGGTTTCTGGGGCTCCCTGCCCAGGGGAGAGTGTCTGTTCTCAGCCTCACTCTCCTGTCCGAGCCCCCTCTCTCCTCTGGAGCTTTGGACTTTGTCATTTTTTTGACTCGACTTGTGCACTCAAAAATAATCTAGTTGTAGTTTTGCAAACAGTGACCCTGCAAGATTTCCAACCTTTGCTAAATCTCAATCTGTGACTAAAAACTCAGTGACTCACTGACACATTGTCTTTAGATGTGAGAGGGGGTCAGATCTTAGTTTTTAGAGTTCTGTCAAAATCCTCTAGTGTATGGAAGGTATTAGGTACAGAGTAAATAACAAATGCAACCAGTCATTTCATTTTCAGTTTTCTAGTCCACTTCCAATTCTTGCAACTAAGTCAAGGTTTATTTGTTAGTATCATGTCTGTTTTCTGTCCAGAGTCACATCCAGATGCCTTCCCAAACCAGCTGACACCCAGTGACCCCACCCTGCTCTTGGTTGATTCTGGTCATTCCATCAATATTGGCTGTGTGCCTCTCCTACGGCCAGAGAGGGATGTGGATGTCATCATATGTTTGAGTTACTCATGGGACCCAGAGCACATCTTAAGGGTAAACTGATAGCTGAAGAGCTCTTCCGGGGAAAAAAACAACCTGTATGTAGTTCATAATGTATTTTATTAATCAGTTAGCATCACTCTCTGATTGTGTTTTTTTTATTAGGTCCTGGAAAAGACAGCTGCTTATTGTAAAGACCATGACATCCCCTTTCCCAATGCTGATTACGCCAGCCTGGAGAAGGAGCCAAAGAAGGAGGTGTACATCTTTGAAGATGAGGAGAATCCCAGGGCTCCAGTGGTGATTCACTTCCCGCTTGTCAATGACACGTACAGAGACTTCAAACATCCTGGTATGGCCATTTTAAGTGTCTGGATTTCACTACGACAGAGTTGTTTTTCTTTCTTTAGAAATATGGACAAATTCTGATGAGGATTTACTCTTTTTGCTAGTCTTGCTATCTTGGAGGTCATGAGGCAATGTGAATCTTTTCTTAAGCCAAAAAAGTCTTTGATAGCAGAACAGGGTTTTTATTTTTACTTTGTACCTTACCTATGGATTTATCATTATTGTTGTTATTGCTACTTGGAGATTTTATGCCTTAGTTAGATAGCTGCACTGGAGAGATTACAATTAATGATGGGAGAGAAACGGCATGCAACAAAAGTCCTTGGGGATACTAACTGTGGTTATTGTGTGACACAGTATGAACTTCAATCCCCTGGCTAATACCATGTACTCTATCTATTGAAAACTATGTTATACACACCACTAATGGAATTAACAAATTGCCCTGTGAACTTCTAAATTATTAACCTTCTGGTGGATTACTGAGAATTACGTTGCAATTTGACTTAAAAGTCAGTGACTTCCCTCTGATTTCAGATTAGGGCAGCATTTTTTGCAATATACTGCTTAACTCAACAAAATGTGCCCTATTTTAATTCCACTGCAAAGCTGGCCTAAGGACAGATCCAAGTGCATTTGCAGTTTGGCACAACAAGGAGCATTTTGGTAAACATGCACTTGGCCAATTTTGTTGCCTTAATAAAGTGAAATTATAGCAGCGCAGACCAGGTCAAAATGCAACACAACGTTTGAAGCATATTTCATCATTAATCAAATGTGTCAAAAGAAAACAAAGACCCTCATCCAAAACACTAAAATCAGATTCTGGAAAGATATTGATGAGTGAGCAAAAGTGAATCATGCACACGCAGTGTAATTCATTCACAGATACCACTGATGAAAAACAATGTGCATCAAATGTCTCTGTTGTTGTGGTGTCAATAAATAAATTGGATCATTAGATTTGAGAATGCATAATTCACTTTACAATCAATAACTGTCTGTTACCTCTGTTCGTAAATGACACATTGTAAAAAAAACGTGGCGACCTCACACGGTTACGCAGATGACTGAATCTGATGAGTGGGTGGAAAAGCTCGGCGTTGACTGCAGTACACGTGTCAACTGATTCACCTCCTGTTCAAAAGAAAAGAGTTAGCTGTGTCAGTTGAATCCAAATTTTGCTTTCAAAAAATCTTGTTTTTCTTATCAAAGCAACATTATGTAGGAATTCATTTCTGTGCCATTTGGTGCTCCCACAACATTCCAGGTACTTTTTTCCCCATGTGTCAGACATCCAGCAGGAGCCACAACACGTGACATGTAACTTAGCAAGCAGCTACTTACTGTTCAACGGAAACAAGTCCAGTTTCATTCCTGCATGCCAGTCTGAGAGAACTCATGCCGCTTCTTTCAGTCGGACAGTCACTGTCTCCTTTCCTCCATCAGCATCCTCTCCTCAGTATCCTAACCTCTATCAGGAAGTTAGTTGATGGTGTTGAGTCCAGTTACATCGTCCATTCACTCGGCTCTGGTTCTGGTGTCAATTCTGCTGCTGGAGGTCCGTCTGCTGGTGAGCGGCACCAGGATTTTTAAATTTAGATGGTTCCTACAATTATGGGCGTTAACTCTAAACAGACACACAAATGATTCCTGCTTGACTTGTGTCTCTGTAATACCTTGAAAGCACAGACCGTTTCTGTTGGGAAAGCTTAAAAATTAACAGCACAGTGCCCAGCTCTCTCTCGTTAAGAATCAATCTAGCTCACCCAGCACAGCGCTCTCTCTCCCTCTGCAATCAATTTAAACAAATAAAAATCCAGCAGATCATTCAACATGCAGAGATCGCTCTGTGGCCGTGGGCATAAGAGTGCTGCACACAGGTTATGTTGTGACACAACAGTTTATAGCTTTCATCATACTGCACTTTTGATGTTTGCACAGTGGGACTCCAATTGGTATAATTACTCACACCACAAAATGCCATCAAATAAACTGCAATTCATTCACACAAAGTTTTGCAGACAATTTTTTTCTTGGGTTGTATGAATTCATTAAAATTCATTCAAAAACAGCCAGTTCCTTGAACTAAAGCTAGCCCACGTGTCGCTGAAGGGGGGGTTCACCCAGGGCACCATGTCAGTTAGAACCACCATTGAGAGCAGCAAAGAGGAGGCAAACGAGCAGCTTAAACCAGACGAGGGAAATGGACAGGGACAGGTTGGTAGAATTGCAAAGTAGACGGATTCAGAGTGCCTCACAGGAGATAACATGAACAAGAAGCAGACAGAACTGTTTTCTGTGGAAGGCCTAATAAGCATGGTAGTGTTCAAAGGCCTAACTCTCCCAAATGTTTGACACCATTTGGTCCTCCTGAGCTGAGCAGCAATTTCTAGCTCAGTTAGTTTTGATGTCTTAAGTATTTTACCGTGTAGACAGTAATAAAACTAAAGAAAAACCTTTTGAAAAGACGTGTCTTAAGCTGAGCTAATACTTGTCTTTTGCTCTCTGAAATGAGATCCAACACTGTCATTTGATTTTACAGGCATTAAGCGTGAAACTGAGGAGGAAATAAAAGCTGGGCAGGTGGATGTGAGCAGCAGTGAGTCTCCATACACCACCAAGAATATGACCTACTCTGAAGAGGATTTTGATGCTCTGATAGACCTGACCACCTACAACATTTTAAACAACAAGGATAGCATCATCAAAGTTTTGAGGAAGGCCATGGAGACGAAGGCATCCAAGGTGAAGAAGTAGGAGAGAAAGGCTTTATCAGGCCTCTCGTTACCCCTCTGCGATTCTTTTGGTCACTTTTGGTAATTGGCATACCTCAATTAAGGCTGGCATGTAGTTACTGGAAGTGTTTCTAATACTGATATATCTCTATATGTAAGACGCTTAACAGGATATCACCATGTATCTATGCATAAACATCACCCAGCAGTATACAATACACCGTACAGTCATTTCTTTTCAGTGGACTGATTACATTTTTCATTAGAAAAAAAGACAATACATGAGGAATGCATGGAAAGAGAAACTTTAAATTCACAATCAAGCTCTGATTCAGTGCTCTTCAATGAATTTCACAGTTCACTGTCACTTTGAGTTTGAACGACCTTTGGTAAAAAATGACGGCCATGTGTAGAGCTTAATGTTTTACTGGCTGCTTTATGCTTCTTTACAAATCAACAATACAAAAACGAAACTTCATTCAAACTCAAATCTGTAAGCTTGTACAAGAGGCTAACTCCAATGTGCTGCACTTGGACATCACGTAACTAATCTAATGTGTCCTTTGCATAGGGTGCAGTATTGAAGTCAAGTATGCTTTGCCTACTGTGCTCTCAAAACTGCTGTAGTTGCTGCAATCACTTCATGTAGCATTCAAAAAAAAAAAAAAGCTCCCCTGCAGAAGTTTGGTCAAATTGCCCATGGGACACTGCAGGCCTTTTATCATGTCAGCTCTGAGCCACAAATGCAAGCTTAAGGACTGTGCTGTGGTGGCTTGAGAGTGATTTTAATGGTTTTTACTTCCCACTTCCGCTGCTGATTACTGCCTCATTTCACTGAGATAATTGTGTCCTTCTAAAGCCACGAATACTCTGTGGTAAGCGAATTTCTAAGGCTTTTATTTTTTAAAAGTATTTGGGGGGGGGGCTTTTGGTGCCTTTATTTGATGGATAGGACAGCTGAAGAGTGGACAGGAAACAGGGGAGAGAGAGGGGGAATGACATGCAGCAAAGGGCCACGGGTGGAATCGCTGCACAAGGACACAGCCTCTGTATATGGGGCGCCTGCTCTACCGACTGCGCAACCGGGTGCCCCATAGCAAACATTTTAACAAACAAAAATATCTTATGACCCTGGCATAACACATCATGGCCAAACGTCCACCATCAGGCAGAAAAACATGTTGTAAGTGTTGAGCTGTTTCTTGTTATAACAAGATCATTTGACAATCACACTTGTCTTGGCCAAGTTAGACTGAGTCTGTTCCAGTCTGGGTCAGTTGGTGGCAGTCAGGAGAGAAAATCAAGCAGCACGTGGCGTGAAATGATGTGAAATGTTTGCCTTCTCATCCAGATGCTACCCGTCATTCTCTTTAGTTTTATTTTTTAAACAGTGAAATGAGACCGTCCACATCACACAGTGGGTTAAAAAAAAAAAAAAGAAGTTTAAATTGGCAGGAGAATGTTAAAGGAGCTGGTGTCGTCTCCTGAATGAGAAGTATCCTCTAATCCGGTTGATTAGATTTACCTCACTCCCACCAACTTCACTCCCCTGCAGCTCTCTCTGTGAAGTCTGCCGTCCGTGTTACCCTCGTCTCTCCATCCACCATCTCGTCCAGAATTAGTCTGTAAGGAATTTAACCCCAGCATCCTTAGTGGGGGAAACTGCTTCTTTGCCAGGAATGATGAGTCCTGAGCCACGACACCAAAATTTATCTTTGCTGAAAAATAATCTCTTACTGAATTGACTGACTGGACAAAGTGTCCTTAGGCAAGATACTGAATCCCAAATTGCTCCAGATGGCTCCTCTATCAGTGTGTGAATGTGTGTGTGTGTTCTGATGAGCAGTTTGCCTCATAGAAACCCTTGACCCTAGTTTATGAATGTGTTTGTGAATGGGTGAATGCTGTTTTTGGTTGTAAAAGTATACTGTGTGGTAGGGACGTGACAGTATAGTTAATGTTGTGGTATCGTGATAGCAAAAGTGCCTCAGTACTGTTGTGGACATGTGACGGTATCAAACGATAAGTCTTTAGAGCAAAAAGTGTAGTTTCGTTTTAGCCACAGTGAAGCAGGGCGGAGGAACCTGGGAACTACAGACACCATCGCCATTGCGGCTTTTCGTCGTCACGCGGTGATCACGGAAAACTATCCGAATCACGGACTGTAACGCTTTTGAACAAGAAACAGGCAGACTGCAGCAAAAGAGTGTTGAGTTAAACTCAGACGTGTTGAAGAAATAACTGAATAAGCCAACCAGAGTTTACTTTCACTTTTTCTTCGGTGGCAGTGCGCAGCTGTGAAAAGAAGAAGAAAAAAAGTCTGCTGACAAGAGACCTGCTGAACCTTGTGTGAAAAAACTCGTCGTCTAAGCAGACAAACAAATTCAGTCAGCTCACAGAGGAAGGAAACAAAGAAAAATGCTCGTTTAGCTCACGGAACGGCCAAAAAGACGTTACTAGTAGGAAAAGACAAAGTGGACAGTTAACTTATGTCTGCAGGATAAAGAAAAGAGCACGGGATACGAGCTGGGTCATTTGTAAATCAATGTTAAATGATTTAGACCTTAAATGTGAAAATTATTTGCACATGTTATACAGGAAACAAAGCAGTGTAAGTAAAGAGCAATTACAAAAGAACTGGTTAATAATAAGCAGCATTTTTTAAAGTCTTGATTTGTCTTTTTTTCATTTTAAATACCCCAATAAATACCGTACCATGGATAACACCCGGGTGTTATCGTACGTTGAGTTTTTGATACTGTCCATTCCTACTGTGAAGTCAAAAGACTAGAAAAGCTCTGCATAAATTCAGTTCATTTACCATTACTTCCCCTGAGTTATTTTAGTGTTATACTGTTAGATGACATTCTTGTCTATCTACCCCTTTTGTTGTAGTGATTTGACTTTATTTGTTACATTACGTTTCATCTCATTACGTACTGTATAATGGAGAACAGACGTCACCACTTGGAATAACGGGGTGCGGACATGAACCAAGTTACGGTTCTATCCAGACCCACGACAAATTTACATGGAAGAGAAAATGTAATAATTCTTCATGGAGCATCGTCGTTTTTTTTCTCCTGACGGTCACTGCGGGTGCAGCTAGTCTAGTTGATATGGCAGTC
>JAQLOL010014857.1:0-10184 GCA_029783665.1 Naso thynnoides
GCGATTAGCTTAGCTGCCCAGCTACCGAAATGTTTTAACCATACCTGTGAATCCGACTCCGACATTGTGAGTTGTTTGTGAAGCTATGTTTGCTGTTGATATTTTCTGCCGGCCGGCTTCTTGCTATCAAATCTGTCTCAACAGCCAAACTGGTTTTCAGATCGTAGACCATAGCTTTAAATGTTGATGCATGGTTAACGTACCACTGGGTCCTATTTCACTGCTGTGTAATTTTGTGTTTGCTGCTTGTTAACATGCTCTCATACGTTATACTGACTGTGTCCCACTCGGTTGGACTTAGTCGTATTTCTGAGCGTGCACTCACAATACGCTGCACACCTATTTGAAAGGCAGACGAGCGGATGTAGTGGAGGCCACCTCAGCTAGTGACCTCTGAGTGATAGGAAGGCGACTATTGCAATCTTCCATGGCATTGTTGTTTGTCTGACCTCTCTCTCTGTTAGTCAGTCATGCTAATTTAAGAGAAAGAACAGCCTTATATTACAGGTTTGGTTATTTTTTCCCTGACTTCAGGGTTGTGCCTTGTTATTAGGCTAATTTAGATGAACAATTGCTGATATTTAAGTGGTTATAACCCTCCATGCCCAACATATCTGATGAACTGGAAACTTTGACATGTTTAAGGCTGTTATCATTACTCACTGTAACATCTGTCCTACGAGAGAGATGTTTAATTATGCTGTGTTACAGACGAGATTTAAAAAAATTTAAAAAAGGGGACAAAAGACCACAGCCTGTTTACTTGTACTCTCTTTTGCCTTCTCACCTTCGTCAGATGTCTGACTTAAGTTCCTGCCATACGCTGGTCATGTGTGTCTCCTTTGTTCTTAAAAAAATCTCAGTCCTTTCTCTCTTTTTTGTAATTCTCTGTGTTTTTCTGTTGTAAGATCGTTAATTTTTGCAACATAGCTTTTACACGTTCAAACGATCCCAACCAGAGTTCTCGTATTATTTGCAGCCAAACCATTAATAAGCAGAATTATAGGAAGTTTCTAACATTTTTCTTAAAATATTGAAATACATTATGGAAGCTTTTGCCCGCATGGCCAACAGCAACTTTTACAAGACTGTTAAATTCATTCTCTCGACTTTTACTGTCAACTCGATGAAAGCCTGCAGAGTGTCTGCACAGCCTACCTGCTGAGAAACATGAGTGTTCTCCTGAGAAAGTCAAGCAAACTTCCCTGCTGCCAGCCACAGGAGAGAAACGAGAAACAAGGCATCAGAACTGACCACAACCTGGTCATCACAACCACACGGCAGCTGCTTGAACGCCAGGACAAAACCAGCCGCTGTGAGGAAGTTGCAGTTGCCTGGGTCTTCGACCCTTCGTCTCATCCTCTCTGCAGCAGCACTTCCAGCTGCTTCACAGTAGGCACACAACTTCTAATGCTTTCAGGGGTGATGTCCAAATATCCTTAATCTAATCTTAATTCTGTACAAGAGGTTATTAATCTAATGATCTAATTAAATACTCATTTCCAAATCTCACATTCCGTTAGAATCAGATAATTACCGTCTGGTTCACCATCGTACCATTCTCCTCTATTTGTTCAGATTTATTTATTTCATTTCATTGCTAGTCATTCATTTACTCACGCCATTATTGGCCATGTCAATTTATTAATCTGTAAATAAATTGTATATAGCTTGAGTCAGTGGTTGTTTGTGTTTCTTCATCCGACTATATTTCATAATTTTCATGTTCATTAATTTCCTCCCGAATTAATGAACAATAGCCGAATTAATAAGGGAGGTGGTGCCCCTTTCTAAAGACGAGAAACAATCTTAAAATAGTGGTTATCACACTATAACAAATACAGATACAGATAATGGTGTACCCGCTCATCCCTACTATAGATGTTAAGGACACTGGGAAAGACCCTTCCTCCAAATATATGTTTCTACACTGAGCAGCCAGCATGTAAGGTTTAAATTGACTGGATCAAGAGCGGGATTTTTTTTGTCCCTCTCTCCGTCACATTTAGTTGATTTTGTATTTGAGACTTTCACATATGCATTTAATTCCAACTCGGCTGCACGCAGACTCGTATCTTAAACAAATAATGTGCAAGCGAACGTGTCAATTACTGTCAGCAGGTGCTAACAGAAAAGTGATGGGCGCTGTGCCACTTGGGCCATTTAGCTGCTGACTTGAGGTGACAACATACATTCATCAGCTGACTCACAGTGACACACACACACACACACACACACACACACACACACACACACACATATACACACACGGGTAGTACATGTGTTTAGAAGCCAGCAGCCCAACACATCCCTCTAGGGCACAGAAATGCACACAATACACTCTTTTTTAATTTTTATTTATTTATTTATTTTCATCCACAGTGCTGTGCTGCCTCTTCCTCCCTACAACACACAAGATGTTTCCTGTCTGTGTGTCAGAAGGAGCTCCAAGAGCATGTAGAAGACATTGTGTGAGGCTCAACAGGACAGATGAACAGAATCACAGTTCCCCCATTACTGTAATTGGCTTGTTTACATTCATGTAGCAGCGTTATCATTTCCATGTACTTGGAACACAGCTCAACAGGTTTGGACAGTAAAGGTATCAAACACTCAAAGGCTAATGATGTTTAAGAGAGCACGAAAGGACTGAGATTCATGCTGAATTACTAGCCACGGCCTGCTGAATAAAAATACCATTGGTGGTCTGTTGTTCCTTTACCTAAATGTGTCTCCTCTCCAAAGTCGTCATTATCCCAGACAAGTGTGGCAGGTAATTCAACCCCGACGTTGTCTGGAATGTATAGCTCTCCTCTCTTCATTTGCAGGTGGGCAAGAGCTGCATCATGCTCAAGGACCAGGGAATTGGATGAGCAGTGACAAAGACCATTATCTCACATACCTCTCAACGGCCATTGCAAGCAAGCACCACTTTGACATGAGCCACTGTCCTCTGGTTGTCAAGATAATGATATTCTGACAGGTAGAGACTATTTTTCCGCTGTTCTCTGAAGTGATGTCAACATGTGCATTGTTTGATGGTTGTGTTGTATTTCCAGATGCCCATGTAACATAGTTAAAGAGTTGGTGAGGTACTAAATCCAGGGCTTTCTCCAGTGTGAGGTCAGTTGCTGTTGGTGGACATGGGAGCTTTGGTGAAGTTTTTGCTGACTTACATATTACATCCTGAAGTGTGAGAGCTGCATAATATAATAGCCAAAACCATCTGCTGTTAGGGTGGCATCAGCAAGCTGTCCTTGACTTAACACTGGCGTTTCTCCTTCACTGTCTTCAGACGATGAGGAAGATGAGGCAACTTCATGAATGATCTCCTCAGCTGTCAGACTGTAGGAGATGCTTTTTGAAATTATAGGAAAGGATGTGACTTTTGAAGTCTTGCCTTTAGTGAGTGAGCCTTGTATGTTGCAATGTTAGCTCCCTCCTTTTCTTGAACAATGTTTTTGAAGAAAATAGTCAGCTTTGACAGGCGAAGCACTTCCCAGCTTTTTAAAAGCTTCTGTTTAATCACTGTCTCATGGAAATACTTGTATCCATTTTCATAAAGGTTGCTTTCTGTTTTCTTACTTTTGCTTTTGGACAGACACTAGGTACAGTCTCTGAGGCAGCTGAGGTGGTATCCTGGTTCATTGGCCACTACATCCCTGTCATGTCTCTGATGTGCAGAAGCAGACTCTCATCTTTTCTCCCTTGAGCTGCAAAGGGCAACTTCCCAGCAGTAAGTGTTTCACACGGAATCACTTTTTCTTTTATTTTTGGGGGGCTGAATGGCTCATGTTTGTATTTTTCATGGTTGCAAATTATGATTTGTATTGGAAGCAGGTGTGTTGCCCGTTGGAATGTACAGAAGTCTGCGGGATGTGACTACAGAGCCCATGTCTTTGCTAGGGTCTCCTTACCATCCTCTGTTTCTATTTCTACGTCTAGCACGGCAAAACAAGCAGGAGACGACCACAGACTTAGGTGTCAACTTGTGTTGAGAATGTGCTTCCCTCTTTCACTCCTTAACATCAAATCAGATTAGTGGTACAGTTATTGTAGGACAAGGCCCTTATGCCTGGGACACACATCCTGTGTCTGCATCAGCAACACATCTGCTTTTTTTTTGCCGCCTATTTAAACAGATTAGAGCAGCCACAAGGCAAGCGGGAGACGCACGCTGGCAGCTGTACTTTGGCTTAGGAGACTTGACAAATGTTTTGGGCGAGACAAGTGTGATTCTCTGCCAAAATAGACGGAAAAATAACATGTTGTCAGTCATACTGACGTCATACCAGCAACATTTACTGTAGTTTCAACATTTTTGGTGTGGCTTTCAAAATGAAACCTCTCACATGCGTATATATACAAAGAATCCTTTCAATAAAAAGATTTACCTGTAAAGCATTTAAATCATTTTGATATGTAAAACACCTCATATTTTAACTTTGTCATGGCTTTTATTTTAGGATAAATGACAGTCAAACCACAGACCCAATGCAGTTAAGTTTAGTTTGGTTTTTTTAACTTAGACTGATTGTTGGCTTTATTAGGCTGACTTTATCTAGCAACAAAGGGGGCATCGTACCAGCCTGTAGTGAGGACATATCCGCAGTGTCTCAACAGGAACAGAATTCTGCTTAATATGACTTTAAAAGCACCAAATTACTTTTATTTCGTAGTTTATAATATGAAAAACTGTAAAGCATCATTTCCATGACGCTGTTCCAGCAGAAAGTGGAGGGTTATGGGAAATAAACTTTGCTTGTCTCACACTTCCCCCACTCCCTCTTTCTCTATATGGGCACTCGGTTTTCTGTCTAAACTCAAAGTGAATTAAATGCAGCATATATAATGAGATCAAACACTTTGATGTTAATGGGAATTTTCCAAGGAAAACTCTATGCAGAAAGACAAAAGCAGTGATGCCTGCAGCAGACACAACAGACGCTGCATGTGTAACAAGAGCAGCGAGCAAGACACAGCAGATTAGCCACACAGACGAGCTGCAGAGGTAGACACAAGATGTGTGTCTTATACATTACCCTAAATAGTTTTAAGTCTGGAGATGCAGTGCTTCCACCATATCTACATTATGGTCTCCAAAACTGCTGAAGGCATCATGGGGATAAGTTGTCACAGAAGAGATTGTGCATCTTAGAAGCAGAAAAATATTATCTCCATTATTAACTTTTTTTTTAAATTATTATTCTGTTATTATTATCATCCTCTTCAAAGATACATTTTTTGGTACGGCCCACCCTTAGGTGGCCGCATGGGATGAACAACAATATAATAATAACTCAAATCAACCACAGAAGACACCTTTAAAAACAACCAAATCTATGGGTTTTGATTAACATAAAAATCAAACAACCTTCCTTTATCCTCAAGAGACCATTGAGTGGCAGCCCTCATTTGAACAAATCAGTGAACAGAGAGACCAAATTAGAATTAACAAAATGTTACTAACAAAGTGAAACAAAATCCCTGGATAAGAGGAATAAAGTCAGCAGTCCCCACAAAGTCTCTGACTTCTTATGCTGGCACGGGAGCTTTTAGAGCACCACTACCAGCCAGACCAGGTGGACTTTGTCACCCAATCAAACTGGAGCGTCTGGGTAGAGCAAGAAAAGGCAGCATAGCACACATACAGCCATAGCAAGAGGTGGGCTCAGTTCTTGTGTGTCAGACTTAAGGGGTGCTAATGACTGCATATTTTTCTTCAATAGGCCTGCAGGTCAACTATACTTTCCCACCCAATGGAGAAACTTAGAGTCTGAGTGGGAGGATACTATCGGCCGATATTGGCTTACCACAGACATATCAGCATATACATTGTCAATAATGACAGATATAAAAACTGTTGTTTGATAACCTCATGGTAAGAATCACTGCAATAAATGAGTGTTCATCGGTTGATATAAATATCTTTTTTCTTTTTTCTTTTTTGTCTTTGACATTGGTGTCAGCACTGGCCCCAAAAATGAATATCTGTCAGAATCTAGAGAAAAGTAGCAGGTGTGTAAAAATACAAACTATGCTCACTGCAGAGCCAAATGGGTGTAGCTTGACCTGGCCCAGCCTCAGGTCCCTCTCCACCTTTCTGTTCTTCTTATAATTATGATGAATTTATGACAAACTCCACCTAACTGCAACCTCTGGCACTTAACATAAGTGCAAGAAGTGGTCATAATGGGGGAAAAAAATCAGTTTAGACTGAATTATTTAGGTTAGATCATGTATGGAACTTTAGATGCTGGCATAGCTAATATTATGGTACTCTTCTCTAAAATTCTCTCTCTCTATATTTTTTTTTTTACAATACCACCAGCATGTTTTTTTTAAATATATTTTTAGTTCCCTAAAAAATGATACTACAGCAGGCTAGTTGTAATAATAATTTAACAGAATCCGTCAACATAACTTTGGATGGACTCTGCCTTCATAGGATAGGCTATTTTTCAGTGTTTTATTTTTCAATAACAGAATGAGATTCTACATTACTGTACTTACTGTACTACTCATTTACTGTACTGTTGTTGATTGTCTTGGTCTAATACTGTATTGTATTTACTAATTTTCTATTTCTTGTTTCACTGAGTACAAATATATCCGTTCAGTTGTAAACTTGTAATTCTCTGTGTGACGCTACGTCAACCTGTCCAGGGACTACAGATGGAAATTAGTCTCTGGCCTTGTCCTATTAAATAAATAAATTTAGTGTTCTTGTGTCAAGTTTCTAGAACATGTTTTCCTTGTAAAAATTAATGGGTGAAAAAGCAAGGCATTTTACAAAAAAACTTAATCCACAACATTGCCTGAGATTCATTTTCACAAAATTACCAATTAGGGATAAAGCTCTATCTCAATAAGGAGAAAAAACACAGGATCCTTCTTTTATGCTCTTTAATGGTCACAGGTGAGGGTTGAACAGGTAAGACACACGGATGCCTCTCTAATCACGGATTTCCTACATGAAAAACTCCATGTCCTCTAGTCTCTCTAAAGGAAGGGAGCCAAGATTTTGTCTCCATCCATATCACTGTCACAAAGCAGGGTGCTCAAAAACAGGTCTCGCATTGTGATGGCCAGTGTGGCATCCCTCTCATTCATCCTCAAAGTCATTGGTAGGCGAACCTCATCATCAAGGACATCCTGCCCTTTCTTCAGTATTGTCTGATGCATCACTGCAGGTTTAACAAAAACAAAAAATGCACAACATTTAAACATCTGTCACCAACAAAAAAACCTTACGACTTCTGTGTTGGAAATTGGGACTGTAACAACCACGTTACCTAGCTAACGTCAACATTGTAATGTTAGCGCTACCTCATCTAGATACTGTACAGAGCTATGAATTGTTTTTGTCTACAGTATGAATTGGTTTAAATAGAAGATGTTAACATTGGCTAGGACAAGACTTTAAATGCTTCGCCGAACCACAAAGTATCTTTGTCTATCATGTCTCATCTAATTAAAGCTAACATTATCCTGACGTTATAGTACCCCAAACTCATAAAATTACTTACATTAGCTAATGTTCATGTCATTGAGACAGGTCTATGAAAACTTGTTACACACGTCTCAAATTTTGGTTTATAAATTACTTGAGTCACTTCGCTCACAAAGAAACTTTTCTGTTTGCGTTTTCGTCACTCCTATTTGCGTTGTTTCTCAGCTATTTACTCTGAACTTGCACCTTGCGAGGAGGGTGGACCTGGACCATAGCGAGGGTGGGGTTGGATCTAGAGGTGGAGTTGGACCAAGCCAAGCTCCACCCGGTGGCTCTACAGTGAGCAGCCTCTCTAAAAATGTTACTTTAGTACAACAGCTGATTAGGTCATCTGAGATGAAATAGAGCCAACAGCTGTCATCTTTTCCATCGGTTTTGATTAATGGATGTAGTTTTAATGTTACTGAGCACTTTAATGGACACAGTTCTGAGGAAGTAATATGAATAAGTAAGGGTTTTAATTATGTTGTGCTTGTTTTTATGTCAACACTGTCCACTGCAACTAGGTGCAGACAGGCCTATGCGTGTGACAGAATCAGGTGGGTGAGGATTCAAGGATTTGATATTTCAATAGATCACCTTTTAATCCCTCATGGTTATGTATTTCTCTGTTTTGTATTGATATTCTGAGGGGTAAGGGAGCTTGTGCTGTAAACAGTGAGTATGAAAACAATGAATCTAAAAAACTGCAATGTAAGAAATGTCATTGACTTTTACCCGATTTCCATTCTGTCTTTAAATTTCAGCATTCAAGTCAGAGGTTCAAGACCTACATACAAGAGTATTATAATGTGAGGCTCAGTTTTATGGCATTTTGCTCATCATTTTGACAGTAAATTAACAGGTAAATCCTCAAGCAATGCAGTAGACTTCATCAGATGATTTTTTAAGCAGAAATTCAGTACAATTAAGTTATTGTGCAATAAAACAAATGATGAATACACATTGTGGCATATTTTAGCCTCTGATATGTGCTTATAGGCATACATGTGCGATTTGGCCCGCTAGCTTTCACTGAAGATGCATCCAATTTCATCTTCTGTGTGTGCTCTGCTTTTAGTGATTTAACAGCACGAAAGGCTATTGCAAACAATTGTGCTACTTCACTCTTCCATGCTGGAAGTCAAGAGCAATAGGATGAAGACACTGGATGTAAACTGCAGGGTCCATGTGGGCCGGTAAATGGTAAATTATAACAACAGAGGTCATTGACCATGTTTACATGCACAGTGTATTCCAGTTACTGACCGGGGTATTGAAATATTCCAGTAACACTGTAACTAATATAAACACCTTACCCCTGTAAGCATTACCCGATTAAGCCTGTTACTGAGAAACACAAACACGACACAGCTGGGTTACACCTGTATTGACTGAAATATTCAGGCATGTATACACCTACCCCCGTAGCTACTGGAGCATGCTTGTGTTGGCAGAAACAAGGAAGAGACAGAGCTTGCCCACCGGTAATTAGCTTAGCTCGAAAGTCAGTAGAAAGTGCTAGCCAGCCTCCATTTAAAGTAATCAGATAAACTTTCCAACAACTCTAAACAGTCCTGTGTGCCTGTTGTGACTTGTTGCTTTACCATCTTAATCAAATACAATTACTGTTGTTACTGTTGTTGCGCATGCACCCTGCAGTTTACATCCAATTTCTTCATCCTGTCGCTCTTGTCTTCCAGCACACAAGACGTAAAGAAGCACACCTGTTTAGGATTTGGTGTTGTAACATAGCTAAAAGCAGGGCATTGACAGAAATTAAGAAATGAAATAAGCTGCATCTTAAGCAAAAGATAGTGGAGCAAAGTGTGCATGCGTACCTTGGTAGCACGCGCTACAGGGTATGTAGACAGGAATATGATCGGCGAATTGCTGGTCAATGTCCATGTAAACAAATCTGTCCCTGAGCATGTAAACGTGATCTGGGATCGAGACATTTAAATCTACCGCATTTCTCTAAGCACACTATTGGCTAATAACCACAAACGCAACGAATAAATTTGTCACGCAGCTAATGTTAACACTATGCTGCGATGCAAGCAGTTCCAATTGTAGAATCGAACAAACTATTTTTTTAGTGGAAGACATAAAATTGTTTAAAAATCAATAAAATAATGTTTAAATTATTATTTTGTGTCATATCATTGATTTGTTTGGTAAAAAGCCATGCAATAGGCGGGGTAATGTCAAGTGAGCTGGTCCTAACTGCAAAAGAATCCCTTCTGTCATCATTATGCAATTAGTACATTTGTTTTTAATCTAATGGTATCTTCTGGGCTCACCTTAAATATGTATAAAGTTGCTTAAATTAAGTGAAACTTTAGCCTGTTTAGCCAATGTGTCAGTTTTAATACAAGCATCATGTTATTTAATGAATTCATTAAAAAATGTACTGAACAACAACAGAGACCTTGGATTATCATATTACTTATTATTTAAGAGCATCCTCGCCACCTTGCACTGTGAAGCTTTTTTAGCCTGGCTTAGATTCCAGTAGTTGAATAATGATTCTATTTGCACTCCTCATTAATACAGGTGTGTCTCTCCCCTGTGCATAGGGAGCTGGAGAGCAAGAAACTTTTAGACCACAGTGAAAATGTTGTTTTTTGAAAATAAAACCCCAAAAATATGTGTGAATTTTCTGGTAAATAACTGGTTGATTTAAATTATT
>JAQLOL010014858.1:0-10182 GCA_029783665.1 Naso thynnoides
GGGGGGTATTTTTGAGCAGCTGAACCACATTTTCACATTTGGTGCTCTAAGGAGCATGTGCAAGTTTCTGATTTTGATCATCAGGATACCCTTTAGTTCGTGAGCACCACTGCTAACACTCAGGCCGGCGCCACTGTGGCTCTTCAGAAAATGCTGTTGTTAGCTATAAGAAGTGGCTAACTGCTCTCCTACAGACATGGGAGCCAGAGTAAGGCAAACACAGTGGAACTGAGGTCCAGGCAGATTTGACCCCTATCAAATACAACACCTATTTTAGCAGTAGATGGTGTGTGAGCCTTCCGCATCCAGTTGCAGCTTGTGGTAAAAGCATACAGACCAAAGAGCTCTAAACTTCCAAATGTCAGAAGTAGTTTGGTGACTCTGATGCAGGGTGGAAAAAGTATGCACAGTTCTTTACACAGTGAGTCACTGGCATTATATACAAGCAAGTGTTCCACCAATATTAAAAGAACTTATCTTCAATATGACTCACTTCTGAATAAAAAAAATGTGTTTTTTTCCTTCTAATCCCCAGACTCCCCAGTCTCCTTGTCTCTGCTGGTTCTCTACATCGTTCTGGGTGTGTTGGCGGGCAGCGTGGTGCTCTGCTGGTGCTGCTGGTCACCCGGCTGGTTCCTGTGGCGCGTCAGCATCTGCCGCTTCCTACCCTGCTGCAACTCGACCTGCGCCTCTTGTCAGCTCTGCGCTCACAGCTGCACCCACAGCAAAGAACACCGACTGGCAAAAGTCACCCCACACTCACCTGTCAATGGGACCTCAACAGGCATGGCGGCCACCACCAACAGTGCTGATGAAAATGTTTCCATGGCGCCTGTGTAGAGCAGACTGCTTGTTCTGCTGATTAGTCTTGGCATATAGAGAAGTGGGACCAGCATGCTTATGCTGAGCTGTGATTACTGACGAACATGAACAGATGCTAGGCAGTATGCAACGCTGACAAGAGCGGGACTAGATTGTTTTGGTTAAACTGTGGTTTGTGTGTTTTTACTGTGGTGATGATGCAGGTGATGAGACTGGTGTCTCATAAGAAGGGAAAGCAGGGTACAGTATGACAATGGATTGTATGAGATAATGAATGTATTTGAAAGAATAGGATTATGGATGCTTAGAATCATTCAAGAGACATTTTTGCTCAGTTTTCTTTATTATGTAAATATGGCGGCACATTCTGTTGAAGAGACTGCCTATGATGTGCAGCCTTTAATGCTCTCCCAGTTTTCAGCAGAGATTATAGGCAGTGTTAGCTTAAACAGCTTGTAGTCATATTTGTTTCTTTCTTGTAAATATGGTTTTCTTAGAATTCAAGATTTAGTCATCAAGTGAAACTGCACTTTCAGTGTACAGCGTTGACCAACAGTTTTTCATGGACACACACTGAGAGAGCAGCCCCACATCTACAGAGTCACCCACCTGGAGACAACAGCTGTTCTCCCCTGGAGAAATTCCTTTAAACTTTCCACTCCCCTCCCAGCAGTCCGCTGTTGTTCCATGTATAAGCCGATGTGAAGTGTGAACAGTGGAGCAAGTCATCTAGTGCCTAGTTAACATGGTTAAGGAAAAAAAAACATTTGTGGTTATTAAGTATGGACTTCAAACATGAGTACAAAATAAACCTATGACAAATTACAATGCAGTTTCTTTTTAATCAACGTTAAGGTGGAGTCAGTAGGATTTTACAAAAAAATAAAATTTATACAAAAGTAATGTTGCCCAGTCATCACCTCTGGGCCTCTAAAACTGTGTTGTGCAGAGCCACTCCCTTTGCCTGTATTTTGATGTTTTGCTTGTCTCAGGACAAGTTTGGGCGGGGAGTGGGTGTGTTCCCCCAGCCAATGACAGCACGCAGGTGAGGTTGAGAGCACAGCGGAGTAAGTCGACTGGACTCCATTCAGAGCAGAGAAAGTTACAGATGCATATGAAGAAGCGAAGAAAAGGAAATATAGCCTTAATGAGGCTATATTAATGAGGCTAACTTCCATTTTTAAAGCAATTTTGGCGCCTTAATGGTACTTTTATGAAATGCAAACCCAGGGGTTTCAAAATTAATCTTAATACCTCCATGCCTGTTGCAATAGATGTGGAAATGTGTGATTAACTGTATTAACAGCTCATTCGGACAGAACTCTGCTTAAAGAGCAACTCTGCCGATTTTCAACTTTATCTCTATCTATCTGAATTAGGGATATGATGTGAAACCCATTGTTTTTTGTTTTTGTTATTTTTTTTCCAATGTTCTCTGTGTCTCTTGGTTGAGCATCAAAATCTCTCATTCTTCGTGAAACCAGTGACATCATTTATCATTCAACCAGTCACATCTGTTCACCCCTCTCCTTTCCCCTTGGACTCCAGGTGAGCGAGCGCCATGTTTGTTTTGAGAGGATTTTCTGGCTCTTGTGGACCAAAAACCCCTATTTATTAAAATCTGCACAATATTAAATTTAAAAAAATGTTCTGGTGCGACGAATAACAACCTTGGAGACCCTGAAAATACTGTTGTTTTGTGATGCAGTGCATCCTGGTACATGTAGGCACTGCAAGAACGACTGTGTAAGCAGGAAAACTCCAAAAACTCAGCTTTCTCTGTCAATATAGCACAAACTGAGGAATTTATTGCTTCAGGTGACAACAGTTACCATGAACGCTGATTGGACATGCACATGACAAGTGGTGGATTTTCCCTTTAACATTTCTCAAGAGCTGTTCATTACGATCCAGCCAACCAGCTTGCTTTCTGATGTGGATGTTAAATCTCTTTTTGTTTCCAGTGTCTTGCTTTCATTGTCCTTGTGGCAAAACCAATTCCCACTGAAACCCCAAAAGCCATTGATGTATACAGGAGAATTGGATACAGTGTCAGAGGCGAGGCCCCATTCATTCCTATAAAAGTTGCTTAGTAGCACATGAACCAAAAAAGTTCTTTTTGCGTGTATTGAAAGTACGAAGATCTTTCACATAGCTTCTGTATGGTGGGGCCCATAGAGCATGCACACTGGAGACTTCTGGCGACTCAGACAACACTTATAGACTTTACAAATGTTGTCAGACCAGTAAATCAAATTATGATGATGGTAAAACAAGTTGTTTTCCAGGGGTTTTGGCGCTAAAAAAATAGCGGTTGTCTTGTGTCAGCCGAAGAAACCCCAGTCAAGTCACATTTATTTATAAAGCACATTTCATACGACAAGCAGAGATTCAATGTGTCGGTGATTTTGGTAATCCCTTGACTTTTCCTTCAGCAGACATTTATGTTTGTCACTTGAAGTGAGATGTCTCTCTGAATGGCATCTCATTAAATTTGATGCAGGCATTCATGTCCAATCAGGGTGAATTGTAATAGGTTTCATGATCCTCTGACTTTTCATACAGTGTCATCATCAGGTCAAACTATTAATCTGTTTAATTTATTATCAAGCACCTGCAAAATTAATTACATTTCCATGAGCCTTAGCTGTTTTCATCCAGTGCCAATTATGCAGAGTTAAACCTGCCAAACATCAGCATGTTGACTGTCATTGTGGGCATTAGCTCGAAACATCACTGTTTCTATGTGCATGGAGCTGCAAGCGTGACATTAGTCTGTGTCTCAAAACCTATAGTTCAGTGTATTAAGTACTTCATTTAACTATACTCATAAGATGTTTTATTATAATTTAAAGGTCCAGTGCGCAGGCTTTAATGCTATCTATTGGCAGAAGTAGAATAATGTTGTTCAATTACCTTAAAATAGGATTGTTGTGTTTTCATAACCTTAGATGAAGCCCTTTACATCAGAGAGGGAATCATCCATTTCTCCAGTGTGCAGTGGCTTCAGTGAGGGTCTTTTGCTTGAAGGGGACATTTTGAGGTGAGGAGCTGCAAACCCCTGGACCTCACACATTGTAGCTTCAGTGTTTTTGAGGGTAAACATTGCATCTGCGTTAGACTGTTGAACGGGCATGAACATTCCAAAAGTGCTGCTATAAAAGCCTCCATGCATGTAGCATGCAAATTTATTTTGCTTAAAATAACAATGGAAATAAAATTAAAATTGAAATTAGGATTAAAACAAGAGAAGATACACATCTTTTCCATGTTGCCAAACAAAATGTGAGGTTGATGTTTTTTAAGGCTTCACATACCTTCTAGAAAACAGCAGACTCAACCTCCAGACTTCTCTTCCTTTTATCTAGACCAGCGTTTCCAAAACTTAAGGTCGGGGACCCAAAATGATTCGCGTCCTAGTTTTAATTCTAACTTAAATTAATTTTCCTGATTGGAACAGAAAAGAGGGTTTTTATTTCCTTAGGTTCTTAAAATATGTACAAAATCTATGTACATGTTTAATGAGGCGGTGAGGAACGTAATATTACACTCAGCAAATCACGTAACTGCTGTGATGTCATTGTATCATGAAATAAATACATTGCATAAACATTTTAACTCATGGATTGGTTTTTTTCATCATCTGTCAGCAGAGGTGTGGACTTGAGTCACATGACTTAAACTTGAGACAGACTCGAATTACAAATTTGATGGTAAGACTCGACAGTATCACTCAGACTTGCAGCTCAACTTTGAGTAAAGCAAAAACTTTACTTTAAGTAAATAAGGAGCTGATAATTATATGCTAAAATATAAAAATAAATAGGACTAAAGGGAAAGGGTAAAGAAACACACAGAGCACATACAAACAAACCCACTTAGATATCTACATTCAACAATATATTGCACAGTTCCCTTATTGCAATGTATTTCAGTGCAAGTTGCATATGTGAATTATGCTTTTGACGCATTTCATACATTAACATTATATTTCCCTTCATTTCCTGAATCAACTAAAGTTGAGACGACACTTTTCCCCCAAGAATCCGCTTTGTTTGAAGCATCCGACAACGTCCAGTCAAGTTGAAGAACAAACCATGAAGAAGTGGGTTATGTTGTCTCCTTGTCTTAACTTTATTTTAAGAAGTAGATTTAAAAAATTAAAAAGCATTCACCATTTGTGTAATCTGATAGATTCGAAAAGTGTAAAGTTTAGGACTTTGAACTTGACTCGAGACTTGAGGGCAAAGACTTTATGTGTGACTTGCAAAACAGTGATTGTGTCCCACCTCTGTCTGCCAGTCAAAAATGTAAAAGCCACGGTTATTTCTGATATTTTTTAATAAGTTTGAATGCCGGGGAAGAATACCAAACTTCTCTTTTGGGCCTTGAGTTGAAAAATTCTTGGAACCCTGGATCTAAACTGATACTCACTGCAGGGGGCAGCTTGTGTTAATATGTCTCTGACAGACTTTCTTTGTGGCTTCCTCTAGATGGAGTAGCTTCATAATCTTTCCTCACTCTGCCACACTGTGTATTGTGTAACTACATTACACAGAGCCCCCTGTACTGTCTCTTAAGGGATTTTGACCTGTGCTCTTGCTGAGGCATAAGGCCTTTCGTCTCAACCAACAATGTGTTTCTGACCTCCACGTTGCCAGGCTGCAGCCCATTGAGTATGCTGACTTTTTCATGCCTTGCTTTCTGCTGAGACTGTATAGGAATACACGTGCATCCACACACCCATCAAACAATGTGCACACACACACTAAGTACAGTATAGATGCACTCACACTCACTGCACATGCTTGTGCGTCACTCTTTAGAAAAGGTCAACACTCTGACTGGATGTTCTTGCTGAGAAGACTTTTCTCACGTTTGGCTGTAAGTATGGATCTCAGGAAAGAAAGCATCATTAGAGGCTGGATTGGCAAAAAATAAAGAAAAAAGTTAATTGGGTCTGACAGCTGCAACATTCTTTGGAACAACAGATCTAATGTATGAAGTGAAGAGGGGTCATTAGTAGCACTGGGGGACTCAGGAAGGGGCAACGGGATTAGTACAGTTTAAGCTGTAACGTTGACATCCTGCTACAGAATGTGAGGTAAAAGTATTGCTATGAAACAACAAAGCAATATTTTCTACATTCAAAGATACATTACCAATATGTATAGAGTGCATTTTGTATGTCTTGCTAGGTGGCATTTTAAAGGGAACTGGTGCAAACTTAAATCTAGATACAGTCGGCGTCTCGTCATGGTTTAGGGGGCGGAGTCAGTGTGGGGGAAAACAGACCATCCCCCAAGCTATGAAAGCGCGGAATGCACATTTTTAAAACTCGGCAAAGCACAAGGTTACTTCGGATCAGATCAGACTGCTGCGTGTATTAATTAAGTGACCGGGCAAATGATAAACTATGTGGCCTGAAGTGTCATTCCCAGACATCTTCTGTTGAGTCACTTTGTAAGAGTCACTAATATATTTACAGTGGATTTGATGAAGTAGATTTAGGCTACCATTATATCAGTAAGCTACAGCCATTAATGTTATTATGTGATCGACCAGACGTTTACTTAAAGCATGCATCTATAATGCAATTCAGTGTACGCATGGTTGACATCCATGGGGCATGTGCTGATTTAATCACTTCAGGAGATTAAATCGTCGTATCACTACATAGCTAGAAAAGGCAAATAAAATAAACTAAAGTAAAATTAAAAGTTAAGTCATTGTGACTGTAATTTGAGTATTTTGCTATTAATCAGGCTAAAGAAATGTCTAAAATACACAGTCATTTTCACAAGTGGACCTAAGTCTTTTATGCCTAACTAGTTTTTTTTTGTCTCAATGTTTAAAGCAAAAAAGAAGCAAGGCAATTATTACCACCAATAGTCCGCTTTAGTTTTTTTCTGCAAAATCTGTGCAATTCAGTATTTAGTAAAAGAAGAAGAAGACCGTGTTGATCTTTCATTGAACAGCATGCAGTCCGGATAATGTGGATCCTCATTTTAAGACAGTATAAAACATGGAAATAAGTAGTGGAGCTAAAGCAGTCACATAACGTTACATTCTGTAAATTAACTGGAGGGAGCTCACGTTAGTGAGCCACTATCAACTGCACATTTGCTGGGCTAGCTGTTGAGTCCTGTTACTCATAATTTGGTGCCAGCTGCACACATAAATGTGTCTTGAGGTCAGATTCAATAAGCGACTGAGCTCATTCTTCTCCTCTCTGGTTCTGTATTTTGATTCTGTACAAATTAAAACGCTCTGACTTTTTTACATATATTTATTTGAGGTGCAGTCATACAGCAGCTTCTCAGTACTGCGGTGAATGTTTTGTTTCCCCCCTCAGCTCAATGTGATGTTGTCCTTGGTGGAAGAAAAGTAATATTCTCAGGTTTTATATTTGCATGAAATTCTTAAAATTTATTTTGTTTTAGTGCAAGTTGCATTTCCATTCACACTAATTATGCATTGTGCTACTAAGCTTTGATTGCAAGATGCTGAGGAGGAGAGAGAAAAAAGCACTTAGAAAAAAATCTTCAGAGTGCTGCTTGAGGCAGTTCCTTTAAGGGTTGGATCTGCAACAGCAAGAGGAGATAAAGGTTCTTAAGCGAGGAGTCGTTGCTCTGCCTTAAAATAAGCTAAAATTATTCACAAAAAACAGGCAAGAGGACGACAGATATATATTTTCTTTTTCTTTTTTTTTAAATTAAGAGTTTTCTGATCAGAAAATCTGACATATTTTCAGCTTTGTGACAATACATTGTCCAGCTAATCTGGACTTTTTAAGATCCTTGACTTAGGAAGGGGAAGAATTTTCCCAACCTTTAATCCTTCAGTTCATCAGAAACAATCAACATCAACACATATGAAGGTACACATTTTTACTGGACATGAAAGGAAACAAAAAATACATCATCTGAAATGTAACTAATAACTAAAGGGTGTCACACAAATGTGGTAGAGTAAAAAGTACAATATTTACCTCAGAGGTGTAGTAGAGTACAAGTATAGAGTAGCATTAAATGGGAGTTCACATGTACGTTGTATTTGTACTTGTTATTGTACTTGAGAAAATATCATTCTACTACAGCCCTCTAAAGCTTTAGCACCTCAGTATAGAACTCATTCTCATTGCATCATCACCTCTGCCTCTGTGTAACCATGTAGCTAAATAGTTGATAGTTCCTTGTGTGTGTTTTATTACCAACTGCAGTCATAAAAAATAAAACAGATTAATATTAAGTAGGGTTTGTAACTGTTTCACCATATCGTGACTCCCTGCATGCTGGTGCCCATCCGCACACAGCTGGTGCCCTTTTTTAGTTTTTCCGCCCCTGCCCTTCAAACAGCCTGACTCCACCACTGACTGATATTTATGAATCACAATCATCAAGAATTATAAACCAACTTTGCAGTTCCAGTCTACAGTTTTTATCCTCTTTTAGGTGTTTGTTTTGATTTTCAGGTTCTCCGGGAACCTCAGTTGTGTTATAGTTTGCATACAGAGCTCAGTTCTTACCTGAATTTTTGGTTTTGGTTTTGGTTTTCTCTTTAAGCTTTCTGTTGTTGTGAGTGACCTCCTGTCTTTGATGCTTCCACAGTTTTTGTATACTCCAGAGTTTCACCACTTCCTTGTTTGTTTTCTCTCCCCTGCATATTTAGATTTTTGTGTATTTTCTTCTGTCAATTGTCAGTTTGTCCTGTTTATGCTGTTTTCTTTGCATCCCTGTTCATCTGTTTTTGTTCACTGGTCCATCAGTTCTGCCTGTTCAGCTGATGTCCTGGTTTGTATTTTTATTCCGTTTTTGCATTTTCTTCTTTTTGGATGACCTTTTGTTGCTTGCTCATTGTTTTTTGTTTGTTTTTTTTCCTTATCAGCTTTCTTCAGTAAGGGTTGCCCTTCATTATCTTTAACTGCCAGGTTTGTGTTGCTTTATTGTCCTTTTTGATAACCTGACAAATTCCAGCACCAGCAGATGGCTGGAAAAAACTCAGCGAACACTCCCAGCTCTCCAGCAAATAATAAGGAAATTACACAATAATGTTTTAAAGAATTTGAATCATTTGGTGGAAAGGAATAAAGTGTCAGGACAGTAACACCTGAATTGAACAAAATCTTGCATACAAAAATAAAAGCAACATGTTTTCATCAAACTGCAGCATAATTTAAATGATCAAGAACTGACTTGATTGTTTTAGCATAAGAACCTTTTCTGTTCTGGTTTTAGACGAGGTCAGCACTTGCTGACTGATAAACAGTGTTGTTGTTTAAGTGTCTGTCTTTCGTTGTTGATATGTATATTTTAGTATATAGATACTGAAATGTTTATCTTTTTTATAACTGTTGCAAAATAGAAATTAACTGCTCCATCTTAACACCCACAGTGTAGTTTCTTGAAATTTTGAGAATAAACTTCACAAGGTACAAGAGTCATGAATAGTACATTCTGTCACATCAGTTACATATTCAAAAACCAGATGCTTTGGATTTGCCATTAATTTAAACTTTACAATAAAGTTCTGTGAGTTTGAACAAATCCTGTCCACATAATTTGCCATGTTTGTCCCACTTGCTTATTAAATGTAAGCAGTTTTAGAGGCATCTCAGATCAATTTAGATCCCTGCTTCTATGAAAGACAGAAAAAAAAACTTTTCAAACCCTTTTGTCACTAGGATTTGACTTTCTTAAAACAAACTTTTGATCTCCAGTTAAATTGGTAAGTTGTGCACCTAAAGGGTTCAGAAGTTTGTTAAATGTGTTACCACAAGTTGACCTCTCTGCAGAGGATTTAATGCCTAAAAACAATTTCTACCCCTTTTAAGAGGACAGTAAAGCACTTTAGCTCTGTACTGTCTGCCCAGCTTTTCATTTCCTAGATAGACTAAACAGAGTAAACTCACCTGCATGCTCTCATCAGTCCATGTGGCAAACTCAGTGGTATTGATCTCCTGGAACTCTGTAAAATCACAGTGTAAAATAAAAAACCTTATGGAAAAGCAACTGAAATCAAAGCTGGAAATGCTGCCTGTGCTGCCGGGTCTGTATTTGCCTAAATGGTAAACTGCTTAATATAAGGAAAAATTATTCCCGTGGCCAATCGCCTAAAAGCTTCTAGTGTGAGGGAAAATGTGAAAATGATTTAACAGAAATTAAGTGTAATTTAAATTGGGTGAGTGCAAGAACACAAATCTAGAAACATTACGATCCTTTCTGGTGTTAGGTTTATCGGCTAGAGGTCATAGTTAATGTTTATTCACCATTTACTGCACGTTACATCACTGCTTTGAAGGACACGCAGATTAACACTCACACTGACACACAGCTGGCGGGGGGGGGGGGGGGGACACTC
>JAQLOL010014859.1:0-10177 GCA_029783665.1 Naso thynnoides
AGACAGAGAGAGAGAGAGAGAGAGAGACAGAGAGAGAGAGAGGCAGAAAAAGAGATAGAGAAAGAGAGACAGAGAGAGAAAGAAACACAGAGAGAGAGAAACAGACAGAGAAAGAGAGAGAGACATACAGAGAGAAGGACAGAGAGAGAGACCGAAAGAGAGAGAGAGAAACCGAGAGAGAGAGACCGGCGAGAGAGAGAGACAGACAGAAAAAGAGGGACAGAGAGCGAGACAGAGAGAGAAAGAAACAGAGAGACGGAGAGAGAGACAGGCAGTTGCTGTGTTGTATCCAGGTTGCCTGGATATAACACAACAACTGCCTGGTAGCCAACGTATTTGAATGGTAACATTACTTGTACAGAGCAAATGCTGGCTAGCTGGCAGTAAAAGTTTTACATTTTCCCTCTTTTCTTTTGTAATATATCAAAATGACATCGGTGATTCAGTTTGGTCGACAAAGAGGCTCCAGCAGGAGAGTGTCCTCTGCTGAGGAGGCTGGCAGGATGATCCAGCCACCAGACCTCTGACAAGTCACTTTTTAACCAACTGCTGACAGGCAGCTGATTCAAGATAAACTGAACAGGGTTAATAAAGACAAGCAGAGTCTGAGAGAGGCAGTGAAACAGAGAGAGGCCCTGCACAAGGAATCGGAAGAGGTGGTGAAACCGTGGTCCAGTATTGTCGCTGGTTAATGGCAAAAAATGCTAGAAGCAAGGAAGATTCGAGAAGAGATTGAAGAGGAGAAAAGAAAATAGATTGATAGAGAAGAGGCTGAATATCAAGTAAAGATGCAGAAAGAGGCAATTGAAAAAGCCAAGACACAGCCGTTTTACCAAACTGATCGTGTCAGAGGACTACATAGTGGGCTCTTGCTGACAGAAGTCCTGAAGGAGAGGGAGGCTTAGATCGGGCTGAAGCAAAAAATAAAGAATACCTCTAAAAATGTGGATGAAGTTCATATGGATATGGTGACGAGCTGAGATGAGGAAGCCCTGAGACTGGAGAAGGAGAGAGCCCTTCAGAAGAAGCTCAAGAGACAGGCTGTTGCAGAGGAAAATGAGACAGCCATAGAGCAACAGAAGATAGAAATCAGGACGGAGGGAGAGGAAATTCAACATCTTAAAGAGCTTTATGAATGTGGGCAGAGAATGGAGGAAGAAAGAGAAGCAAAGCAAAAGAGAAACCTCATGCAAGATCACTTGGAACACACTCCTAACATAGACCTCATGAGAGCAGCAGACGCCCAAAAACAGGAGGCTGAGGAAGAGCGAAGGAAACTTTTTCTCTCTGCAAAACAAAAGATGATGAAGTTACGGAAAGACAGAGCAAAATAACTTTTCAGAGAGGCCCAGATGCTCCGAGAGAGGGTCAAGGAGAGACTGACAATCACACAACAAGAGAAGACTGACAGTGAGGAGCAGAGGATTGCAAAAGCAGGTGCTGAACGGGATGCAAAACAGACACAACAGCAGTGGGAGGAGGAGAAGAGATGGGCCATGATGCTGAAGTCTATTGCTGCACACAGAGAACACATGAGACAAGAAGAGCAGGAGTTTGAAGATAAGAACGCAGAACTCGTTGCTGCAGAGGAAGAACGGTTTCAACAGTATTCACAGCAAGTCTTCAACGCAGCGGCTCAGCGAAATATGTTCCCCCTTTGCAAGGCATCAAGGGAGGGGATTGGAGGAGGCTTTAGACCTGGTTGCTGTGGACCCAGGCCAAGCTTCCTTGTTCAGGACCAATCTGGGGCTAAATTACCCAAATATGTCTCTGCTGTCACTCAGAACGTCAAAAAGCTTAATGAAGCCAAAGATATACAAGATGCAAAGCTGAGACTTGGATTTACATGGTGACTGGTCACCAGCTGGTTCAATCTTTGAACTTACTAAAGGGTTCAGCACAATCATTAAAATATTTGACAAAGACACATCAGGGAGCAAGTTGCAGGTTCCAGGTGCTAATGAACCTAAAACTGTTCACCAGCTCAACATCAGCTCCACTGATGTGGACAAAGTGTGTCTTTGCATTTGTCTTTCTTCTAAAATGAACAATCAGCTCCTGCTTTTACTGACACATTTGTTGGGGGCATTTCTGGACACAAACTTTTTCAGGGATGTTCTACAAAGTGTTCAGTAGCTATTGATTCGTGATGCTTTGGGCTTTTTTTTCTCAACATTTTCTGAATGTTTCAGAGCATCTACAGATCAAGTTTCTGCTTAAAATTAGTCACAGGACATGTTCTGTGAACATTGTCAATCAGTTACCACTACATGTGTGTGTTGTAGCTGTCAAGGAGGAGAAAAGGTGCTGTCCTGGGTGTTTGAGGGGAGCAGAGAGGTGAGGCCCCTCGCCTCACAGGCAAACAAGGTTGCAATACTTTCAGATGGGAAATCCTTCATTAAAGTGACGCTGTTTGAAGCGTATGCCTCCAAGGTGGCCCCGGGACACAGTTATATGATGAGGGGCTACAGCCTGAGAGGTAACCAGCCGCCCTATGCTATAAACGTCACACTTTATTCTTCAAGTTGTCAGGGTCCGGGTTAGAGGCTCCTCTCACCACCATCCGCAGACGTTCCACTTGCATAGGCTGAGGGGAATGGGGGCCTTATCACCGTGGTGGGAGAGATTGTCGAGATCAGTCAATCAGTATCAAACTAATAATATTTTTCACACAGTTGGCTATAAGAAACGTACAATTTACACCAGTGTATTATCCCTTCTGCAAAGCTGTCCAACATCATCATAAATTATAAGTCTGACTGCTTCCAAGCTTATATCACAAGAAATCTCCTTCTGTTTCCTGATGTTTGTTGTGTGATTTTGTCCAAGTTGTGGGATTCATTGGGAGTTGTTTCTGAGATTTGTCCTTTATGTTTGCGTCTACTGCGTCTACACTCTGTTGTGTGACATCACACACTCTGGCCAACTGACGATTCTGCAATACACACCCATTATAAAATCAGAAGAGGGACAGAAAGCACCCGAAACGAAAACTGCGATGTGTCAAAAACGGTAGAAGATAGGAAAATGTGAATAAAGAAATATAATTCAAAGTCTTCTGTCTTGTTCAAAGGTGGAATGAAGTCTCTAGCTAAAAATATGTGGAGCAGCATAAGTTCAAAGTAGGGTGGGTTTGAAGCGGAGTTGAAGAGTTTCTAATGTATTTAAATGGGGCAAAATTTTGTGGAAAAAGCTGAATATTTTAAAAAGTATAAAAGCTAAAAAAGCCAAAAGTCATAGCACACCTGTCCTGAAAGAGCTGAAGAGTTTGATCGTTGAATGGTTTTAATAGCACAAGGTATGCAGAAGTAGTTAAAGGCCAAAAAATGGGCAGAAGAATAGAGAATAAGTATAAAGAACAGAAGAACTAACTAATCGCACCTTTTTAAATGGTCAGTTCTAAATGTACCTTTAAGAAATATTTTAAAAGTTTTCAATACTCATGACAGTCGGAAAATATCCTTGCTGTATGCAAACATATATTTATTATTATTGCAGCAATCCAAATCAAGGAAAAATGCTGTGATATATATTTCATTTAGCACTCTGTCCTCAGAAACCTTTAGTAGCTTATATGCATTAAGTTATATGCAAATTGAATAAGAGTTGAAGATTTTCCAACGTATTTAAATAAGGCAAAATTTTGTGGAAAAAGCTAAATATTTCAAAAAGTATAAAAGCTAAACAAGAAAAAAATATATAGCCAGAATGTCCTGAAAGAGCTGAACAGTTTGACAGATGAATGGTTTTAATAGCACATAGTAAGCAGAAGTAGTCAGAAGCCAAAAAACAGGCAGAAGAATACAGAAAAGGTATAAAGAACTGAAGAACAATAGTGTGAATGCTGACTCAGCATTCAGACTAATTAAACGTGTACTTTAGCCATGCGCTGCATGATACATGACTGTGGACAGAAATACTCTAACGCCAGTCAGAGATCATCATTACTGAATATTAATGATGTCGGTGAGCAAACAAACTGTTAAAAATTTTTTAGCTTGCTAACTGTTGTGTTGGTGAACCTGAACGTGCAGGACGAATTGCAATGGGGAGATGATGGAGAAGGAGTAATATTAAGTGGGTCCAAGTAATTGAGTCATGTCTTAGTTTGTAACATGATTTGAGCTGTTGACTCTATTTTTAGGTTACTGTAACTTAAAGCTATGGTCTATGATCTGAAAACCAGTTTGGCTGTTGAGACAGATTTGAAAAACGCATCCTGCCCAATTTTTTGCCCAGCCCCAGACATAACATGCACGTGTTAAAAAAAGTAATGGCATTAAAATTAATTTGCGTTAATGCCTCATTAACACGTTAACTTTGACAGCACTAAAACGGACCTAATTAGATCAGTAAACACAATATTGTTGTTTCACATCAAAAATCAGCCTTCCTCTGACGAACACACGACGTCAGGAGGGAAAGAGGAGCAGACCGACATTTAGGAACAAATCTGCTTCCTCAAACTCCTGCTTCTCAGCTCTGCTTGTGTTGAGTGAAATAACTGCAGTGTTGTGGCTGGGAGACGTGGACACATGCTTTGAGCAAACCAGAGGAGCTACGGAAAGACCCGAACACACTCTGCTCACTAAACTCTGCTCAGTCAGTCAGTCTCAGACACAGTCTTGTGTTGGGCCGGTCCCCCTCCGGGACCAGCTAAAAACAACATGCGGAGTTCCCCAAGGCTCCATTCTGGGGCCTCTTCTTTTTAACATCTACATGCTTCTGCTGGTTCAGATTATGGAAAACAACAAAGTTATTCAGACAACACACAAATCTACATAACCATTCTTCAGTTAAACAAAGACAAAACTGAGGTGATTGTTGCCAAAGAGGAGTGATTAAAAGTCAGCACTAACCTTTAATCAGTAACATTAAAAACCACAGACCAAGCCACAAATCTGGGTGTAGTCATGGACTCAGACCTGAATTTGAACAGCCACATTAAGACAATTACAAAGTCAGCCTACTATCACCCTAAAAATATATCAAGGATAAAAAAACCCATGTCTCAGCAGGATTTAGAAAAACTTGTCCATGCATTTTTTTCAGTAGACTTGACAACTGTAATAGCATCCTCACAGGTCTTTCTAAAAAGTCCATCAGACAGCTGCTATAGCTGCTGAGAGGTTAAAGAAATAACTTATATCTTTGCACCTTTGCTGACCTTCAGTATATAAACATATATTTGTGATTACTATTATTTTTATCATTAACATTGATAAGGGAATTCTGGCAAATCAAATACCCAGAAAAGAGTTTAACTGCAGCATGCTTCAAAACAGTAGATGGCTGAGTAACTAACTGAAAACATGGTGAACTATAAAACTGTCAGATTATCAAGGAAGTGACTACAGTTCAGTAACACATACACAGAAGAAAAAAGGCTTTTATTGATACATGAGCCACGAGATACCTTATAAAATCTTGTTGATAAAACAAAATGACATATTAAGTAAATCAACTTTGTAGAAATTTTTATTTATTTCAGTGAAATCGAAGCATAGTAACATAAATCGTTCTTCACTGAATGAGTGCACACTACGATGCACTCTATGATCATTTCAGTTTTTGTGCCCACTGTTTTTTTATTTACAATCAGCTGTGGAAAAGCGACAGATACATGACAGTTGCTCATATACATCATTCAGTACATGTCATCACGGTCATCATTTGGGCTATTTTATTCATTCTCCTTAAATTACTGCTGCAGCAAACACCTTTCAAAATAAGCAACTTTTACTTTGAAGGCAAGCTCTTTGTGTTTGCAGCTCTCGACTTCCTTTGTCAATTTCATACAAGTTGGACAATCCAACAAGCTGACACTTTTTCAGTCCTGAATTTCATTGCACATTCTCATTCAAAGCAACATTAACACAAGTAAAGTGTTAACACTAATGAAAAAGATCACAGAATCAAAATAAATTTGCATTAGTGCAAGTAGGACAATGAAGATAGGAAAAACGCCTGTGACTGGCTTTTTTCATTGTACATGTTGAACAACAGTAGGTGAATTACAGACATGCAACAGCAGAGTTTTCAGGTAAAAGCTGTGGCAGTTAAAGGGTGAGCTGAGCACTGACAGCTTAAATACATGCAGAGTATTTAGAATCTGTTCCAAGATTAAACTATGGCGTATTTGGTAGGCATGCATGATTACGGGCCACACACAGGCAAATCTCAGGTGACAAACACTTGAGTGTTATTCAGAGAAAGCTGTTACACACAGAGTCCAGCAGAGGGCTGGTAAACACAGGTAAGTATGTGAACGATTACTCTCACACTAGGAAGGAAAGATGGAGGTTCTTCAGGTCTGAGGAAGAGCATGTAGCTCAAAACATCACTCTCTGCACTGAAGTACTTCATTAAAATATTGGGAGATGACCTCCATCTTTTCCTTCTGTTCACTGCTTTTCTGGTCCCTGCACCTTCCTTAAATGTTCATGGATGTGCGCATTTTTTGCCTTTTTCTATAACGATGACTCTTACACTCAATCACAAGTCTACGTTTGAGTTTCTTCCCTGGGCCAATTTAAACATGTTCATTTTGAAATTGAATTGAACAGAATGAGTTTTTGCTCTTAGCTCAGTTTGAAAAACAGTTTTATTCTATTTTTGAGTATACTTTACTGTATGCATGACTGATGTCTTTTGTTTTGCACCTAGTGACTGGTTCATGAATGGAAACTACCTCATCATCATCGTCACTGTCTGCGTCATCCTTCCACTTACACTGATGAAACACCTGGGTACATCCTTCAACTTTATTTTACTCAACAAATGCTCAGAGAAACACTCTGGACAGTTTGTGAGCAACAATGCCACTAATTGTTTTAAGTCTTTAAAAAAACAACACCCTCTGTCTGTTTCCTTTATTGTATGATGACGGTTCATTTCATCTTCACAAAGCCATGAAGGAGACATGATGATTTTCTCTCTCTTGCAGGAGAGGACAATCAAAAGGCCCTTAGATAAAACCTATTTTTATCACAATACCAATGGCCCAGCTGTAGTAACTAGAATTCTGTAGAGTGCCTAAATTTATCTTGAGGTGTGTCTGAGGCATCTGTTTTTGCATTTGGCAGGATATCTGGGTTATACCAGCGGCTTCTCCCTCTCCTGCATGGTCTTCTTCCTCTCTTCGGTAAGTCTGTGGATGGTCATGATGCAGAACTTTAGGGTTGCTCTCAAAGCACAATGCTATTTAAAAAAAAAAGAAGAAGAAGAAGAAGAAGAAATTGTTACATTTTGCTTTGGTAATTAACTTGTGGTGACTAACAACCATGACCATAAATCCATCTGGCCTTGGTGATGTAAACACCCTTTCAAAACACTATCATTTTTCAAAGTAAAATCAAAGCCCTGTCTTTTCATTATGCCACAGTGCTGTGTCCCATGGTGTTTGAACAGATCTGAGTTTTTTTAAAAAAGATCAAACTTTTATTCTGCTGCTTTCCTGGCGATGACACAGACAAAAGGACATGGCTGCAGTTGATAAAGTCACAAACGAAAGAAGAAAAGGATAAGGGATAAGTCAGTCAGGATAAGGTAATCGCTCGCTACATAAAGTCATTAAAAAAACATGATTTCTTTGAGGGATGCACAAACAGGGTCAGTTTGGTTTAAGTAGCCAGATAAATTTAGCACCCACCTGCTAAAGCTAAAACTTTTTCTTCATTCGTTTAACGTTACTTTATCAGCTGCAGTCATGTCCTCGTGTCTTTCTTATCGCCAGAAAAACAACAGAATGAAAGTTAAGTGTTTTGTTTTGTTTTGTTTTTTTAACTCAGATCTGTTGAAACAACACAGGACACCGCACTGCAGCACATTGAAAAGACAGGCTCGGACCCTGATAACTTAAGATATTTTGAAAGGGAGTTGCATCAAACTTTAAGACTAGATAAATCATCTATTTGGGTTAGCACCTATTTGTTTATCAGAAATGTTACTTAAATTGAATTGTAATTAAAAAAATAAAGATAAAAAACCCAAATTTGGTTTTGAGGAAAAACTCAATAACATAGAATATACTGTAAAAACATTTTTATATGTGCCCACAATGTTATGAAAATAAATGTGTTTAGACAGAGTATGTACAATATTTAGCAGCCATATTAAAATTAGCTACATGACCCATAATGTAAATTAAAGCCGTGCTTAACCATATTTAAGAAAAGACCAAAAAAACTGTCAACGAACCTTAAAGCTGCACTAATCAATTTTTCTGAATGTAATGAATCTACCGATCTGTAATGTGTCACTCAAGTAAAGAACTCACAAAGAGTTATGACCAAACTCTGCAGGTCCACTGAAGTCTTTAGTTCAGAACAATAAACTGTTCACTCTCACTGCATACATGGCACCCTTTCCAGAGAAAACCCACTGTGTGCTCAGCAGGAGACACATATATATACATATATATACATATATATAACATATATATAACAAGGAGACATATATTCCCGTCAGGAGTTGGTAGAGATAAAAAAAGACAGTTTAAATAGATTTGGGACGCGTTGACATTGAGTAATCTGTTCCATTTGACACTGAAGGCCAGTTTGTTTCACTGGTGGGATCGCTCTGTGCTGCTGCCAGGTACAGTACACTGTGACACAGAACATGGACATGGTAGCATCGATGTAACTGTTTGTAGCGTTTGCTTGAAATTCGATCAGGCAGCGTACAAAATCAACTAAATAAAGATATCTGGAAAAATTCACAACAACTTTCCTCAAAGTGCCAAGACAACTGGTTAATATCTCAAGACAAAAATGAGGTATCAATGAACCACGGGATACAATCTGTAAAGTTAGGCATCTCAGCAGAGCTTGATGAATACTGCAGCATGCTCCAACCAGGTCAGGCCAAAGACGTGTGGAGAGCAGGCCAGCAGGGGAGTAGGACGGAGGAACAATTGGGATCCAGCATGATACAAGGCAGCTGGGCCTAGTGTGTGTGTGTACCTCTAGACTTCTAATCCAAATGAATGCTGATGTTGTCAATTTTATTTAACCACAACATTTGTTATCCAAAAAACTTCTCCAATGTGGCAGGTTTAGCTCATAAACTTTAATTTACCAACACCCAACATTTTCTGCCAAACCCAATACTGAATTTCACAAACAGGAAATTATTGGGGTGATTTTTTTTTTAAGTGGTGGTGGAAGGTCACGGTCATGCGGGTTGTGGATGGATTCTTAAAAATACAACAAAGCTCCACCGCAGTCGGTAATGTAGATTTTAACTAATTACTTGACATGACTGCAGTGATGCATTACTGAAATGTTATTAGTCATGTGTTACATTACTTCATTACAGTTAAAAGTAATATATTACTGTAACGCATTACTTTGGAGAGATAAAGAAGGAGGAAGAGAAGACAAAGAGGAGCTCCTTGTGTAATGGCAGTCCCCTTGTATCTTGTCCAAGGCCGGCCTGTGCCAGCTTCAATTATCCACCTCATGTTCAGTGGAAAAACAGAGCATGGACAGGCACAGATTTTCATGTGTAACACTCCCAGTCAGGCACTGGTTCATGTTAGCTAACTGCAGCTATTTCAACACAACAACTCCCTCAACAACTTGGTAGCATTATGGCTGTAAGGAAAACGGTAATCTGCTTTGTGCAGTTAGGGGTCTGGTACAAACAGAAAGCTGATTTGGAGCGGGATGTGGATGCAAGGTGCTGCTGTGGCAGTTTAACTGGTGGTCAAATTAACCGATGACATTCCTGGATGTGTCGTAGGCCTGACAATCACTTGTCTGCTAACCAGGAAATGGAATCTGTTTTTAGATACACCATCTGGTGCCCCTGGACACATCATCAGTGATGTAACCCAGGATCACAGGGGGTTTCGGGTCTTTCGACAATCAGACCCCCTCCCCATGTGACCCAGCCAGGGTTGATCAAGCCCCAGCTTGTGTCCAGGTAGCTCTACTACCCTACATGCCACGCCTCTCCCCTCCTGATCCACAGCCACCTTGATGCCACTTCTGCTGCATCAGTGGCCAACTTGATGGCCCTTCATTGGCTGGCCCCTGTGATGCCAAGCATTTTGTAGGCCCTGCAGAGGGATTGGCCCACAAATCCTCGACATCCCACTTCAATGGGTTGGCATCTTGCCCGCCAACCATTGCTCTGGCACTCCTCCACTAGCTGAGAGTACTTTTCCCTCTTC
>JAQLOL010014860.1:0-10177 GCA_029783665.1 Naso thynnoides
TTTAATATCCCAATAGGAATCGTATTGCAATGAGTTGTGATATAATTGTATCGTGACCCATGTATCATGATTCGTATCTTATTGTGAAGTTCTTGCCATTACCCAGCCCTCGTAAAATGGGTGGATCCATTTCATATCTTTGCTATCAAACAGAATGCTTTTCCTGCAGTTGCTTTGGGGTCAATTTAATGTCTGCGTACTCAAAAAATAAGATTGAGCGGCATCAACAATCAAATTATAATCTTCTGACCTTTAATTAAAATTCATTTTAAAATTAATGTCGACTCTGCGTCAGTATATTTAATGGTGCAATTTGTAACATTTTTTAAGTTGTAGTTTTGATTATATAGTCTAGATGGGCAACACCCTAGTTTTGCTGTTCTGTGCTGACGAACATTATAAATGTAAGCATGTGGATTCCTGTTATGCCCAAAATTTATTTTAGCTCTTGTAAATCGCTATTCCTTGTATCTAGAGCTCTCCATGCTTTTTAAATGTTGTATATTGCACCTTTTTAGCAGTAACACGACAAGTATGTTGTGATTATAAAACAGCTAAGGGTTGCTGTTCAATGCTTTCGACAATGATAACCCGGTATGGTATACGGCTCAGGCCGTCAATATTCTTGGCCGATATTAGGCCATCGCAGATATATTGGTATTGGCATATGGTTCATTAATATGTGCTGATATTAAAACTGTTTTTAAGGCTGAAAAAAAAATCTTGGACTAATAATTTAAAGGGTGTAATTACGTAGTTTGCAGTTCGTTATTTAATAACTAAAAAGTGAAATGTTCTCGGTTATATATAACATTTCCTGCCTTCATTACATGTCTTTGTCACTTGATAACCATATTCAGTGGATACAACACAAGTACAACATCAGCCGATATATATATTGGATATCGGAATTTTCTCACTCCAAATTATTGGTATCAGCATCAACCCTAATGTGTGGATTTCTCCTATTTTCAAACATGTTAAGTTGTTTCTACTATTTTATATTAGTGAGAGTTTGTAGCGCCCTCTAGCGGCAGCAGTCCACCTTGTATTTTTCCATTCGGTGATTATTCATACATGCTGTGCCACGTTTTGACTGGTGAGGCCGAGCTGGTGAGTTAATATGTATAAAAAGTGATTGTAACGTCTGTCGAATATCATAAATATGTTCGTGTATGAAGATTACATAATGGATAATATGTCCGTGCCACTAATGTAGCGATTTGTTTACGTTTTGTGTTTTCCAGTTGATCACCCGCTGACGGCACGATCACTGTTTAAGTGCTGAAAGAAAAGCATGAGTGGAGTTGCTCACGAAAAGAAATAAACACGTGAAACGACAGAGATTGAGTGTCGGAGCTGAGTGTGACACTGTTTGCTGGTCAAAACACCCCGTGTGGTGGGATTTATTAGATAACACAGTTAGTTTAATAAAACCGTACACCTAAAAATCCCATATCAGTCGGGCCCTAGTAAGATAATACGTTAATTATGGACTTATACTGCTTTGTATTCTTTATGCTGCTTTATGTTCATACGGTTCATTGATAGGCCACTGTTCTTACAAAGAACAAGGTCCTCCTGGCAGCCAGTACATTGCAGAAAGAAGCTGCAATAAAAAAAACACCAACTTAGAGACCAGATACTGCTCTTCCAGCTGCTGTGCTGCTGCTAAACTGGACAACAGCTGAAACCTAAACAGCCCAGAGGAAACTGAAAAGTCTCATTTTTCCTCAAAGACATACACTGGTTGATCCATCCCTCTATTGTTAAACCACCACCAAGGTCAAAGATGATTTTTTTCACGTGGTATTGATTGAAATTAGTTCTTGAAATTAAATCACTAAAATGTAAATTTCTTACTGTGTTGCCTAGATACAAGAGAAGTAATCTGAACTACTTAAATGCGAATCGGTACAAAATTCTTGAAAAGAATTACATGTCATTCCTGTTATGTACGGTAAGTATATCACAGCTAAAACAACCACATTGCTTGATTTGAGCTATCCTTTTTATTAACCGTGTAACATCATTTGACTTGTGCACTTGTTTGGTCAAAACTGTTTCAACCAAATAGAAAAATTAAGTTTTGTTTTTATTCTGCTCAATATTGATACTTGTATTTTGATTACTCTAGCATCTTTGTGGCCAGGAGCTGAAGTGTTCACATTATTACTTCCATTTCATGAGCTAGTTGGAGGGTTGATGCCGATGGCAGTTTCTAAGTCCCATCTGCGACTCCACGTGTTGGTTAGTCGGTGCTGTGGAAACACAGACTGCCCGTTGCTATGACTTTTGAGAAAAAAACTTCTGACCTGATAACATCAACATCTATCCAACCTGTGACTGTTAGACTGACGGACACTAATCAACGTCTGAGTCAACATTAACATTAAGGCAAAGCAACACACGAGGAAGAACATCAAAGTGCAGCTGGGTTGGTCACTTTTGTGATATGATTCTAGACATATTTTCCTTTTTTAATTAATGTGACTGAACATAAATCATTTTTAAGATGCTGCATTGTGTGCAGTGTACCTGGAATGGCCAACCATTTGCTCATGGCCTGTTTGGCAGTGGTGAGGACCTGGTCCTCAGGGACCAGCTGGTCCACAAGTCCGATCTTGAGGGCATCTGAAGGACTGTAGAGCAGCCCCAGCTGCAGGGCCATCTCTGCGGTTCGCTGGCCTACTGTGTTCACCATGGTGTCCTGAAACCTGCGGACAACAGCAGTAACTGTTTACTTTGATCAGTTAAACAAAGGTTTAGCAGAGTCGTTTCATTGACAGTAATGCAATTACCATTATTAACAACTGTCATGGGCAGTGTTGCACTTAAAGAAGACACATTATACTCATTTTCTGGTCTTTGACTCTGTACTCCTATAGAGCAGCTTGGCACAACTGACCAAACAATAAAGTCTGTAGATCTTCAGAAAATTGTGACGTGTGCCCTCTCTCCACCTGCTATTTCCTGCATTCTCTAAAAACGGTCTGTGTAGCTTCCTCCTCCTCCTCCCCCTTTCCCTCGTGCACGTCTCCACACTCTGCTGTACTCAAAAGCCCTTCACTGACACAAAATAAACACAGCTAGGAAACTGATAAAATGTTACTTACAGCTTGTGCTTCAAACTCAACTCAACAACAGAACAAAGAAACGTGCGGTCCTTTAGCTGCAGTTTAGCCATTAATCCGGCTCATGTGCTCATGTTTAACAAGTGAATAAATCCACAAGAAACACGAATGCTATCAACTTCTGTCTGGTGCTTTCCTCTTTAGGAATGTTTAACAAAGTTAACTGTCTTTCATTCACTTGAAACAAACAAACAAAAAAATACTCCATCTCACGCAAAGTGCTGACAGTAATCCGTGAAGCAGAGAGCAAATCACAGCAGAGGCGATAAGGCATCTCAACAGTTAGGTATAAAATAAGTTATCTGTTCTTGTTAAGTATCGTCACTTTCCCCCTCATTCCTCAGACACATTTAACTTATGGATGACTGTCCAGATGCCAGTCTGGCTGTCACATTCTTGTCCTCCACCTGTTTCCTCTTTTTTTCTGGTCTGAGGTGCCTTTTTGTTTTTGCATCAACTCTATAATCGAACTATGCAGTTAATGCAGCCGAAGCTCCTTTTTCTTTCTCTTTTTTCCTCTTTTAATGTTGTCACTCTCGAGGAAACACTCAGGAAAGGTGTGCTTCTCTGGCTTTCACCTCAGAAACATTTCTGTCAATCTCTGCTGTCGTGAAATCCTTTTGTTTTTTTCTACCTTTTGGCTTATCTCTTACAACTCGTCTTCGCTACTTCTCTCTTCACCTCACCGCTGTCTTCATGGTCCACCAAACGGATGTCCTTATATAGAGAGGTAGGGGCGTGTCAGTATGCTGATTGCAGGTACCGGGCACGAACCTCTCAATTTAGAATGATTCTGATTCACTACCATACGCATGGTGGTTAGTACAAAGTAGGCCGGTACACACGTGTCATGAATCTGACGGTGATTTTGCACAAGCACGTATTCTGCGCGCAGAGTAAGAACATTTCTACGCATATATTATAATGAGGCCCAATGTCTCTGTGGTCGTCTTTGACAGCTGACCTTGTCAATATTTGGATGGCTAGTATTTAATATTTGGGCCAAAGATACATCCAGGATGCTGCAAAGTGTTCCCCAGCCTGGTGTAAGTGAACTCATTCTCTCACAATGGCGTCTCTCAAGTTGTAAGGTGCCCTCATATATCTGAAGAATGGCTCACACTGTTGTGAATCTGACAACAGAGCGAATAAATGTCTCAAATTGAGGAGCCTTGCCGTTAGCTAAAGCATTGTGTGTGCAGTGTGTGTGTGCAGTGCGCACAATGTGCGCGACAGAATCTCCTACTGTAATTAGTTTCTATGGTTTTGGTAAAATGCAGGTGTACATATTGACACTGACAGAAGTCTCGTCTGCGCACACGGTTGGCAAACAACCTTTTCATCCGGGCACCCAAGCCTGCATCATGGAAAAGCTTTACGAGTCCATTCAACGTGGTTTTTGGAATTTAGTCAACAACCAAACAAGTCATTCCAATTAGTCCAAATCAAACGCTCCATTTTAACACTAGATATTCTCCTGCCTGATTGGTAAACAAAAGCACGCTCTGAATCAACAGGTGGCGTGCATTTCTGATTTGGTGGCACATCCTACGACCGCACCTGGTCATGGGTGCTCCAGTAATAGTATTTACTTACCAAAAAGGTGCTACGATGCCAAGCTGCGTCTCATTAAGGCCAATAGTGTAACGAGGGTTGTCCGCCATTACCCTGTAGTCACATGTCAGAGACATCAGACAGCCACCTGCAGGACTGGAACCCTGTGGGCGGAGTAAGGAGGCTGGTTGAAAGGTAATCTGCATGATGTTTTTATTTCTTATTTTTCTGTGTTTTATACTGGAGTTGTTCCATTACCGATACCAGTATTGGAAAATGCTGCTGATGCCACCTGGCGACCACTGTTTTTAAGAGTGACGAAGAACTGAAAGAGCCGACAGAGCTAGCGAAATTTCTACATTCAAAACTATTTTACACTAGAAAATCAAAGGAGACGTGTAAGGAAGTGTTTTTTTTAAGCACTGATGCCAGACTGGTACTCTGTATCGGCCAATTCACAAGTTTAGGTATCAGAATTGGGAACAGAAAAATTGTACCGGAACATCTCTGTTTTATACGTACATTGATTGCAGCCATAGTGACCATGTTGGAGCTATAGAGCTTCAGCCACATCTCCTGAACGGCTCTCCAGAACTCTCCACAGCCCTCGGGACTGTTTTTGTACATCTCCATGATGTCCAGCCCAGCTGAGAACACCTTCGGCTGGCTCTGGATCGAAGCAAGACACAAACATACACACACAAAAATACACAACTGCTTATAAAAGTGGTATATATGACGAATATTACATATATATGATTTGAATATTACAAATAAATACGTTTTGAAGGGACTTGCAACTAGTACTGTATAAGGGCATCACATAGTACATCTAGTATGTACAATATACTATATGTGGAACACAATGTCTTCACCTACTGATGGCTGTATTTTTAAACCCACGAGGACTTTCAAGCTGCTCAGTGTTTGAGGGCTGTACACACTGGGTGCATGACAAATAAACGACACAAAGATGCAAATTGTTCAGATGCAAATTTGTCGGATCAAAACTATTCACGCCAGCAGCGACGTGGATTTGTGACAGAAACACAGGAATATGAATTTGCAAAAGAATTTTGACAGCTCACTCTGAAGAGGGAAAAACGGACTCTAGCCTCAACATGAGACTCAGCTCAGTCTCAGGTCCGCACCAGACTCCTACTAAAGGCTCCTATTCTTCTCTACTCGTAGTAACCACAAAAAACAGTACTTGCTGGGTCGCCAAGGTTGTAATTTGTCTTGTCAGAACATTCCTTATGTTGAATATTTCATAGCATTCAATTCTGAGGGGTTTTAGTTTGCCAGCGCCTGAATTTCCTCTCAAAACACGGTGTCGGCCATGTAAATTTCCACTCTACAGTGAGAGATGGATGTGACTTTTGTCCCTCACAGGCATCATGATTGGTTAATGCCTTTGTTCGCAGTGCAAAAGTTTGAAAAATTCAACCTTGATCCAAAAAAACAAAGGGTTCCTTTTGTGCAGCGCGATATTCGCTCTCTGTGTGCAAATCAGCAGTTTGTAAATATTACTGTCATGCAAATTAATCACACGACGACACGCGTCTGCTGCGTAAAGACCTCCAAGCTACAGAGCAGCAGTGTGAAGTCAGTACCAGTCAGTTTGAAACATTCGCCTGCAAGTAAGAGCGCATCAATAATAATTGTGTGAAATAAATGAAATGTTTATTTTGAGATATCACCGTGATTGAGTTGCTAAAGGCCTCTGCACGTCCGACTTTTTCATGCTATTAATTTGTCTTTAATATTTTTTGAACTGCTGATTAGGCGTGAGTATTTTCACACGGGAAGCGAATGTCAGACTGTGAAAAAGCAACCCTTTCCTTTTTCGGATCAAAGTCGACTTTTCCGTACCTTCGCACTGCAAACAAAAGCATCAACTAATCACGATGTTGGTGTGGAACAAACATCACGTCTGTCTCTCACTGTAGAGCAGAGGTTTAACGGCGAGAGAGGCCTTGGCTCACCAAAACCTCGTTACCGAAAACTATGCGGTATTAGACGAAAGGAATGGTTTGACAAGACGGGTAATGACCTTGTCATCCTGCCCAGTACGATTTTTTTGTGATTACTACACGTAGGGAAGAATATTAGCTTTCAGTAGGAGTCTTTCTACCACTGTACGCGGTGTGGACCTGACGCTCACCCCTGCACAGCAAGCCGCGTCGCTGATGACGTGAACAGTTTTGATCTGTAAAATTTGCATCCTCGTGTCGTTCGTTTGTTACGCACCAGGTGTGCAGAGGCCTTAAGTCCTGCTGCAGTGGGTTAAAGGTAAATCCCATTATGTGTTAGCAAAGAGCTAATGGACCAGTGCCAGTTTTACATGTATGTGTAACCAAAGGGGACGGGGGAAACACCCGCAGCCAGGTGTTCAGAGAACGCTCCTACTTCATCCCTCAACTGCTGAGCTGCTCGGCGTCCGTTGTTGCGGACCGAGCCAAAAGTTACACAGCGTTCCCGAGCAGTACAGTTAGAAACATTTTCATCAGGAACGTTTTGTTCCCTTTTAACGCAAACGGAAGCCAAAGGACCCATCTTAAACCTCCTGCACAAAGGCTCCGAAGCTTCAAACAATGACATTAAACTGTACAGAGGTGATGATGAGGCCTCGGCATTTTTTATCCATCTCCAGCTTCTCCAACGCGATGCAGAACTCTGTGAGGAAACTCAAACTGAGGCTGTTGACGGGAGGATTCTGCAACTGCAACACGGCCACACCTACAGAGAGACAACGAGAATGTGCTTTAAATGAAAAAGAAACTTAATTAGAAATGAAACAATAACTGATATATTTATATACACGATGACTGCCATGATTCAAACAACTCTTCTTCAGCTGTTTCTGCGGGACATTACCCAACTTGCTCGTCTCCGGCCACCTGCGATGAGGAAAGAACGGCTTCACTTTTTCCAACACTCGTGGCATAAAGTCGTCATTACAAGAAACTTTTCAAATCGACCTCTTAGTCTGGATTAGAGAACCCTGCCATGTTACATCAATCAATCAATCAATCAATCAATAACAGATAGGAAAGACAGAGGGAGGATGCTGGGAAATTCTTTACCGGCGCTTTGGTCAAAATCCACGTTGACCCTCGGGGAGCTGGAGGTGTTTCTCCGCTGGGCCACGAGGACAGGTGACCCTTTGACGTGACTGTTGCACGAGAGCCGCTGGGTGAGAAGACCTGCGCGCGCGCACACAAACAGTGCAAGGCGTGCACGTGAGACGTCAGTCGTTACTTTCCACTCTGAGTAATTTTCTGACATTTTGACGCGTCATAAACTCCAAAACACGGTGCAATGAAAGTTATTAAAACTATCACAGTTATATATGTGCGTGCAGCAGGCATGAACTAACCTGTTTATTAGGAATGAAATAATAAAATATCACATTAGCCACAGTGTGGCCTGCTTCGACAATGAGAGGCAATGCTAATTGCAAGTTGGTATAAACTTGACTGGGTTAACGTTAATAATAGCATCAGCGTCGTCCGGTGACCTTTGTTCCAGTTTCTGTAAGCTAACACAGCTACTTGCCGGCGGCGGGTGCTACGTTTAAAAAACATCGTACGAGTGATTGTCAAAAAAACCTGCGCCAACAGTTAGCTGCTCAAACTGTTCCTACACATGCACACATACTTGAAAAGCCGCATTTGCTCCTCAGCGCAGCTCTTAGGGCCATTTTTTTCTTGCACCGTGGATGGACTGTGATGAACCAGAGACGGTTACTATGAGGCGAGACGTCTCACTGACCGTTCATTTCCGGTGTCGGGGTCACATGGGTTTCGCCACGGCCCCGCCCCTTTAGGAGACTAAAATCATTATTGACTCGGTTTATTTCAGAGGCGATAAGAGTACTTAAAACTTTTTACTCAACTACAAGTACTTTTACACTGCTGAAATGTTACTCTATTACAGGGAAAAGTGTTAAAAGAGTACTCAAGTAAAAGTACAGATTACTGGGGGGTTAAGTAGTGGGGTTCAGTTAGCTTTACACAGAAATGACTGGTAGGAATGTTGGGATACTTTTTACCTTTATACTTTGATTTCTTTCAGAATTTGCACTTTTATTACTTTTACATGAATAGCTAAAAGAGTTGAGTTAGTACTTCTACTTTTACCAGAGTCTTCTCTTACACAGGTAAAAGTTGCGCTACCGAACTTGGACTCCACGAAGGAACGGACCGATGAACATTATGATGTTCGTGCTGCAGTCATGGCCTACTTCACTTTGCAGTGAGAGGTCTGCGTCGTACACAAAGCAGTGACTGGCGGGAGCATGTCGTCCTTGAGACGTTTGGTGATGAGAGGTGACGTGCAAATTTTATAATGTGCTGTGGGACATTTGTCAGGCTCTGTGGCCGTCTAGCACCCCATCAAGACACCCCAGGTGCCCAGTAACTGCGAAGGGACGGAAAGGACACTCTGATATCCGATTTGAACGAGCAGAGTGTCCGGACTGAAGACGCATCAGTACAAATTGGATTTCAAACCCCCTTGTAATGTGCTTTGAATATGATTGGCAAAAATCCGATTTTGTGTCGTTTTTTGCTGTTCCGACTTCCTGAAATCAATCTGAATTCAATCTGAGCGTGCCAGAAGATCCAATTTGGGCTGTCAGTCTGATCAAGGCCGTAGAGACAAACAACCATTCACACGTACAGACAATTCAGAGTCACCAATTAACCTGCATGTTTTGGACTTTGGGAGGAAGCCTCACAGACATGGGGACAACATGCAAACTCCACACAGCTGGTCCTTCCCCAGCTGGATATCGAACCCAGGACCCTTGTGATGTCAGACAAACAGAAAAACCCAAGACCTCCTTGCAACAGTGCTTACCACCAAGCCACCATGCTGCCCTCTGATAAATGTAATATATTTTAACTACAGAGTGTGGTCTGGACCTACTTTACGTGTAAAGTGTCTTGAGATAACTTTGTTGTGATTTGACGCTTTACAAATAAAACTGACTCAAGTTGACAACATTCTCTTTTGTCGTCACTCAGACCCTCAAACTGGTCTTCATCTTGGCCAGTTAGTTAAAAGACATTTAAATTGTAAATGTGTGACTCTCCCTGTTGTGTCTGGATTATAGAATCCAACATTCTTCTTCTGTTACATATGTGAAAGGAGGCTTTATAATGAAAAAGACAGAGACAGGTTAACAACAGAGAGAGAAAGAAAGAAGGAGGATGAGGATGCTGCAAACACTCGTACCCACACTTAAATCAAAATCCACTTTGATCTGAGGCGAGGCAGAGTTGTTCCTGCACTGAGCGGCGAGGACAGAAGACACACATACTCTGACACTGTTGACACAGAGCTGCTGAGGAAGTAGACCTGTGTGAACACACGCACACACACACACACACACACACACACACACACACACACACACACACACACACACACACTAGAGACACAAAGCTATATAGAATTAAATAAAAAAAACAGAGACGCAGTTT
>JAQLOL010014861.1:0-10175 GCA_029783665.1 Naso thynnoides
GTGAAAGGGCGGAAGTGCTGTTCCATTCCTATTTATAGGATCTAGACCCTCACAGACTCTCACACTCAGTCACTTACGGCTGACGTCAGTTAAGTCAGTGAGTGTTTAGGGCTTGAGTCTTTAGGGGGCGGATTGGAACTGGGCCAGAGACTTCCGCCAGGCTCTACCATGTGACTGTTTTTCACCAATCAAACGTAGCCGTGCAGTCTTGTCATGTGACCGTACTCAAGCTCTCAGCAGCGGGACAGACTTGTTTACAGGTGAAATGAAAAAGGTAAAAAAAACGTTCGAAACACCAGCAACGTTATGCGGTGTCTTCTTTGTTCGCCAAAACAAACAAACAAACGGACATTTCAGCATTCAAAAACTCAACATGTAACTTGAGGAAACACGTAGCAGTAAGTTTCATATATAAATATAAATATAAATATAAATATATAATTTCTATCCATATTTGATGTGATATGTCTCTTTCGCTTGTGTTAAAAAAAAAAAAATCAGACGTTACTAAACAGTTACTCAGTAGTTGAGTAGTTTTTTCACCAAGTACTTTTTAAATTTTACTCCAGTAATTATTTGGATGACTACTTTTTACTTCTACTTGAGTCATATTATTCTAAAGTAACAGTACTTTTACTTGAGTACAAGTTTTCGCTACTCTACCCACCTCTGGAGCTCACAGTCAGTGTTTCTGTTTTTCAGACTGACTGAAGTCCACAAGATGAATGTTTGTGAGGAGGAAGAGGAGGACAGAGCAGAGTCTGCAGTGTCCAGCTGTCCGTCGATGAAGAGTGACCGGTCCAAAGATGTTCCTATGAAGTTCAGAAATGAACCTGGACCCTCAGACACAAAGTAAGAGAACTGCTACCTCATGTTTTTTCATTCAGCAGTTGTAGAGTAACATGAGGCTTCATGATCAGAGAAAGTTTCTGTGTCTCGTCTACACTCACCACACTCACCCCTCCCTCTCTCTCTCCTTGTCTCTCTCTGTGGGGGGGTCCAGCACATTTCAGCATGATTGATCTAATAATCTGTAAAAATGTGAAAATGTTAGATCCACTTCCTGTTTCCAGATGTATTTTAAGCTGGGAGCTGTCAGCAGATCAGTCATCCTGTTGTACAAATGGCCTCTGAGCTTCACTGTTCAGCGTCAGTAAGAACAGTTTCCTTCTGTCCGGCTGCTGACTGGACTGAACTCTCTCCAGGAGTCTGTGTGACAGGATGACCGCTGCCCTGATGTCTCTTACTGGGATTCAGTGGGACACTTTACACATCACAAGCAGTCTAATAATGAACTAAGACATATGATAATAAACATTTAAAAACACCACAAAGACTTGAGTACGACACATATAGCCTCTATTCAAGTGAGAAATGGGGACAAAAATCCAGTTTTCACACTAAAGTTTCAACTTTTTAAATCAAGTTATCTAATCTATGAAGACTAATACAAACTTTAATCCTCCTAATTATCAACAGCAGCAGCAGTTTGTGTATCTGGAGTTTCCTAAATGTCTTTTGTCTGAGAGTTTATCAGGATTCATGTGATGTGAAAAACAACATGTTGGTGTTTGCAGAGTTCAGTCCAACAGACAGAGAGCAGAGTCTCCAGCATCCAGCTGTCTGTCCATGAAGAGTGACTGGTCCAAAGATCCTCCTCTAAACTTCAGTAAAGAAGCTGGACCCTCAGACACAAAGTGAGAGACTGTTTTTACTGTAAACTGACCTGATGAAGATGATGCACTGAGGATGAAGACAGCATGCTAATAGATTCATATTCATGATGCAGAACTATCAGTGCAGATTCTGTTTCAAACTAAGATGGAGTTTATTTAATTTCTTTAGCAAAACACCTGAGAGCCTCCATTTCAGAATTTAAACTTCCAGAAAATATTCAGATATTTTTGCCCTCATGTTGACGTCTCTGTAAAGATTTGTTGCTCAAAATCACAAAGAATTTGCTTCAAATGTGTGATTCATTTTCTCATATTTGTCTTTAAAATGTTTGTTGGTTCAACTCTTTAACTCTTGGAACATTTCTCTTTTTTAGAGAGTTTGAATAGCATTTATTTTTCGTCTGTTAGCTGACAGTGAAGAGTGACAGGAAACGTGAAGGGAATGACAAACAGAGAGAGAAAGTGTCTGGATCTGAACCTGTCTCACCATGTTACACGTTATATGTCCAACACTGCTGCTCTACCACAATTATTTAGAGCATTTCTAAGCTCAGTTTAAACCAAACCAACCCAAGCTGAGCTGCCAGAGTGACTGTAAAACAGTGAAGGACATCATCAGCTCTCTTTGGGATTTTATTGTGAAGGAGCAGCAGGAAGTGTTGAGTTTGTATTACTAACAAACTGCAGGCAGATCACTGAATGTTTCATGAGACACACAGACAGCAAAGACAGTTCATTAGTTTGTGTGAAAGCAGGAGAGTTGAAATAAAAGGAACAATCATTTTCATTACAGTCTGAACGCTGAATTCAAACAGAAAAGTAACGACACTTTGACTTTTCTCTGCGAGCATCTGAGCTCCTGCACAGTGTCGATTAAATCTGGATTTTTTCCAACAATTACCAACAAATCCTGTTAGTTATAAAGAAATGTCTTCACAGAGAGAGGAAGAGGAGTCCCGTTCCTGAGGAGGAGCAGCTGTCCTGCTGTGCTTTGTGTCAGGACGTCCTGAAGGATCCAGTCTCTACCAGCTGTGGACACTGGTTCTGCAGACAGTGCATCAGCTCATACTGGGACCAGTCTGCTTCATCAGGACCCTCCTCCTGTCCCCAGTGTGGACAAAGATCCAGAACAAGAGCTGGACTGCAGACAGCCAATCAGAGCAGCTCTGTCCAAAGTAAGACTGAACATCTGTCTGCTGTCGCCATGTCTGAAAACTTCCTGTTTCATCACAGGGACGTTTGTTGTGTCGTGCAGGAAACTTTGATATTTTTATGAAAATTTTTGGTTTGTTTTTCTTTCTTAGGGTCACACAATTGTAAATATGTCTGATTCTGGATTGTCGATGTGATATGATTTGTGATGTAACAAGGACATGATAGTTAGAAGTCACTTTCATATCTCTGAGCTAAGACGGTACGATGCCTGATAAACACATCTAAATTATTAATTTATTTATTTCTGTCTTCCCTGGTGCACAGGCACGTGCGCATGTGTATCATATGTGATGCGTAAGTCTGTTGTATGCGATACACATAGTATGTAATCATTTTCACAGCACGTTAGTGTTGTTGTGGTTCCAGTGTGGCTCTATGGGTGCGGCCTTATTTATTTATTTTATTTATTTATTTATGTATGTATGTATTTTTAGCAGATTTGAATGTGACTCTGACAAGACTGAGACTATGTAGCCCTACTTTATTGTCTCTTCTTTTTTTTCTTTTTTCTTTTTTTCTTTAGTTTTTTATTTATTTTCTTTTATTACTATCATCATAATTAGTTATTTGTCTCTTGTCGTGATTATCTGTCTTTATTATGTAATTAATTTATTTAACTTTCATGTTTACCTATCTTCTGTGCTTACAAAGGGAAAGAAAATCCAATAAAAACACTTTGAGGAAGAATGAACTTTTATACTCACTACTTCTCTGCGTACCACAGTGAGAAAGTCTGTGTGTGGGTTGTGGGGTGACACAACCCTTTAACCTTTACACTCTGTGAGGAGTTACGGAGTCAATGAGTCCTCACCTGTTATTCTGTTGAGTAGCATTTTGGCTGCGATCGTGCTTTAGCAAAATGCATTGGTGAAGGGTAGTGGTTGTCTGTGAATGTTCTCATTCGTCAAGGTCATAGTTGTCTGAGCAATTAAGTCGAAGGCAACTTTACTTGGTAATATGTCTGTGAAGATGTTTTGCCTCTCACCCAAGGGGCCTCATCAGTGAAGGGTAGTTTTTTTCCATGAATGTTAAATTGAAAAAAAAGAGAGAGAGACAGAGACAAAGAGAGAGAGAGAGAGAGAGAGAGGAAAGCTTCCTTTCAGTGTGTAGATTACTTTCTAGCTCCCACCCTGTTAAGGACTCATTGAGTCCCAGTAGGGTGTAATGGTTCATTCTCACTAAAATATATTGTGTTTAGAAGTTTGTTCAGAATTTTTTGCTTTCATTAGCATAAGATTATATGGCATATGACAAGTCCACTCTGCTCCAGCTGATTTAAACAACATTCTTACATTCATTTTTTAATCTGCAGACTACATATTAACCTAGAGGAAGCCTGAGCAGAAAAAAGAAGCAGAGCCCACACTGAGAGGCTTTCTGCTGAGCTGTAACACATACCTGGGATCCAGTGTTTTCATCATTTTCATCTTTTCCACTGTGCGTAATGGAACCATGTCTTTGGCTGGATGGATTGTTACTGAGTTTGTATCTTGTTCCACAATTTACTTTTCATCTCACAGGCGGCCCCTCAAGCAAACAGGTCTTGAAGCAACACCTGACTCAACTCTGGTTTACTGTTTCACTGGCGTTACTTGACGTTGTGGAAGACGATCTTAATCTCATACATTCTTGGTATTCCATGACATGCTTTCAGTTTAAGTGGTGGAGCAAATTACTAGTGTTGTCTCGTCAGGCAATAACTTTAACTTAACAACATTTGTAATAAATAGCTGTTCGGTCTACATCAGACTTTTTAAAACCAAAAAAACCTCCAAACAACAGAAACCACTCCTCTCTTTGGCACAGTGTCATCATCATCATGGTCTCCTCCATTTTCCAAAACCTCTTTATGCGACCTGTCCATCAGTTTCTGCTGAAGAGCTAATTCAAGCATATCTTCTGGCGGTGCAGCAGTGAAAAGGGTCCCCTCTGAAACAGCGCCAGAGCGTCGTTTACCACATTCTGACCATTAGCACCTGTGTTATACTGGATATATAAAAAATTCATATCATATAGAAAATAAATAGTGGTATACCACCGAGCACTACTTGGTATGATTATGCCTTAGAACCTGTGTGACACAACTGTCCTGTTCATGACCAAGCTGAGTTCAGAGTTTTTTTCAAGGACCTTTAGCAAACTTGTCATTTTCAGGAACTTTTTATTTTACAAAACGTTGTACAGTTATGGACAAAATCACAATGGGGAGTTTACAGAACAAAAGGGAGAAAATACAGTTATTAGCCATGTTTCCATGAACGCTTTTGATGTGCATTTTGAAACAGTACATAGAAATGGCAAAATTTTATTTAAAAAATCCTCAATTTGCAAAAAAGTTTTTATGCTCACCTGAGGTGGTTTTTGCTTTTGACATTTAAAGCACAAAATAGGAGATGGAAACAGCTGTTTTGAATAAACCGTGAAGGAGTTAATATTAATCTTCTGTTTCCACTACCCAAAAGTAGTAGGCTAATGTTAGCACAAGAGGGTGATTCTGCCATCTTCCTGGATATTCCCAAAATGCTCGAAAACGTGGCTGATAACAACAACTGGTACGTGTGGAGCGACGTGGAGATAAAAGTATTTCTTGATCTCATCTGAAGAACAAAACAGCAATTTTAGATGGAAAACAGCAACAGAATGGCACTACGTTTTGTTTCTCACCTGCAACCTATACCTTTACTGTTACCTACAGCCATGTGTTACCTTGCCTATATCGCCGACCTCTGACTAAAGTATGCTTCGCAGCTTAACTCCAGACCCAAAAACACTCCTAATTTGCATCATAATTAATGGAAACATGGATATTTTAACTGAGAAGTAGTTTAGCTGGCAAGCAAGTTAGCTGTTATCTCGACAGCAGCAGCAGTTCATCGACAAACCCTGCAAGTGATGTCACTAAGCTTCTTGAACCAAATTTTTCACAATAAAATGTGTCACTTTTGGGTGTTTTCATACCTGAATGCTGAAAAATATGACGAATATGTGGAGGAACAAAGCAAGTATTTCAGAAATAAAATGATGCAAAACATGTAGTCACAGCGGCCTGTAACACCAAATAACTTCAAGAGAAAGAGCACCAATGTAACAAAGAGAAAAACATCCCAGAGTGGCAGACGTCTTCTTCAAACAGGCACAATCATCAGATTCTCAGTGTTGGTTCATGTTAGCAGTGGAGCAGAAGAGAGTGAGCACTCAATTGGTTTGTTTATTGTGGCAAATGAAATTAAACCTGCCATTACTGCAACTGTTCACATTTTGGTGCTTTCCAATGAACGGGGATTGAAGTATTAAGATTACTATTGTGCTATGTTGAGAGATCTTATTCAAATAAAAAGCTGTTGTAGTAAGAAAATACTGGCTATCTGATTATGGTGGTTTATAAATATGTGGGCTCTCAGGCGACAAGATGACAATGGAAGAAATTTGTGTGTGTTTTTTGGGGGGTGTATTATGCATGTGCCCACTGAACATGCATGTTTCTTTGAATATTTTTGAGAAAAATGTCGTTTTAGGAGAAGTGCAAGAGCCACGTCACAGTGAAAAATAAATATCCAAACACTGCTGCTTCTACCCTCGCTGTCTCGCTTTCCTCCTCCTGTTCTGTACCTCTCTCTTCATTGCCTCAGCTGTCTACTACTGCTTCAGCTGCCAGAGATGCTGGACGAAGCCTGGAAATATTCAGAGCACATTAACTGGGTCGTTAATCACACCGGTAGGACGACTAAAGCTTTCCTGCTATTTGTCTACATATTCTCTTTTCCTATTACTGTTGCTCCAGATTGTCTTTGCCCCTCATCCTGGTTGGTTCCTAAATCAGATAAAAATTTAATAAATACTCAGAGAATGGAGAAAGCATTAAGCATCAGAGGTTTAAAAAACAGAATACATATAACATTATCCACTACCACAACCAATGTCGATACTGACAATATTTTAATTCCTTTTTTTTTCTTTTTTTTTCAAATAGAAAAACTGTGGCCATCCATGTTGATAACACTGTGGAGGGTCGCCACATCTTGGAAACACAATAATCAGATTTAAATGTTTTATAAGGCCATACCCAAGATTTTTGAGGATGTCTGGTCACTCTTGTGAGCTGACTTTTGCTCTTATTGTTTACCCTAATTGTTTGTCAGTTAGAAACAGAGAGAAAGTCTGGGCGTATGGGCGGGTGTCCAGGCACACAGAGAGGCTTGAGTTGAAGTAAGAGCCCTGACAAAACAAGCTGCCTGTTGGCCGGCATTAGATTGCCCTGAGGGTTTGTAGGTGACCGTCATCTGTAGTTTTTGTGGGATGTCTGACACCATTAGCGGCTGACTCATATCATCATATTCATTCAACCAAATCAGCATATTGACTGTAAATCTGTACTGAAAACAGTGTGTGGGAAAGAGCTGCCTGACCGTGCGGCCTTGCAAATCAGTGATTTCAATCTTTTAATGCAGCTTATCATTAGTATTAATTATCATGACTTCTTTCATAATAAAAGGAGGGCATGCTGAGAAAGTCTGCCAACCCAGTATTGTTTTGTTTTTGCGTCATTATCTGTCAGTTTAATATTCTGATTACATATACAGAATGCTGACTACTGTTTCCCTTCACTCAGATACAGATTATGATGATGACGTTGAAGGTCAGCTGGCTCTAATCTGTGTCACTGGCAGTTCCCCTCACTTCATCTGAGCCTCGGATCTTTTAGCTTACTATTTCAGTGCTCTATCACAGTTTAAGGGGCACACTTTGTTTTCAGCAAAAACTCTGAAAAACCACCATAGGCAGCACAATGGCTTAGTGGTCAGCATTGTCGCCTCACAGCAACAATGTCCACTCATGTAAGATCAAGGAGGGTCCTGGGTTTCATACCTGGCTTGGGTTAGAATCTTTCCGTGTGGAGTTTGCGTGTTTTTCCCCGTGCCTGCGTGGGTTTCGTCCAGGCGCTCCATTTTCCTCCCACCATCAAAACATGCATGTTAGGCACTTTAGGTTAAGTTGACCCAATGTGACAACATTAACCCTTCACTCTCATCTCGCAATTTTATTGTACAGTTCATTGTATAATGACAATAAAGCTGCTTTACCTTTTATACCTTTACATAGACAGTGACAAAGAACCAAAAACCATTAGCAAATACTTGGTCAAATATCCAAATAACTGTTGGATATATGTTAAAGACAAAGTACTTGGGGGAGAGTACAGCAGAGCAAAAAAAGAGAGTGAATACAGAAGCACCACTCTGATTTAATAGTTGTCTGGTGGAAGCTTAAATAGTAACTGTTTGCCAGTATATTAGACGTGAAACAGATGTTGTGGCTTCAACTTTTTCTGCACCCTGACCAAATATGTAAAGATAATTCATGTTAACGCAGCTTTACCTGAATAGATGAGGTAGGACATTAAATTTTTCAAACATAATATATCAGTGATATGTTTTGGTATTGCAACTTTTTGGCATCACAGATAGCTACGTTAGGTCGGCTACGAAGAAGTGAGCTTACCAAAACTCTGTTGCCTGCTTCTCATCTCTGCTTAAAACGAAAAGTACTAGCCTACATTATCAGTGCAATCATCTCACACACCCAAATCTCTGACTGATTGATGGTCAAGTTGTATTGTGGGTAATGTAGATGCTAGATGCAAGGAAGAACAATTGTCAATACCTAAACCGTAGCACCTGTCTGATCCCTGTTGCACACGCTCACCAACTTGGACAGCAAAATATTACAACACTACGACAAACTTGATACTGTGGTTTTACACCGACCGATCCAGTCCACGCACACTGACCACGAGAATGAGCAACCCTCCTGCATAAATTTGTAGATCAGTTACCTGAACCAGTTTAAGAGATGCCAGAGTTCTACAGAGCCCTCCAGCAGTATGTAGAGCAGGAGGTCCAAAACTGTTCAGTCAGCAACTCCCAAAACAATGGTGCCAGAGACTGGGGACCCAAACTGCAGGCTTCATGTAACGTTGTGCACAGCCGTGCACTTGTACTGTCAGGCCTACACAGGCATCAATACAACATATAAGAACAACAGCCTAGCATCTATCATGTTATTTTAAAGTAGTTTAAGAAAGAAACAACCAGAACTTATACAATAATAGGGAGGCTGTGGCTCAGTAGGAAGGGCTGGTCACCTACCAATCAGAGGGTCGGTGGTTCGATACCCCCGCTACATGTCAAAGTGTCCTTGGGCAAGATACTGAACCCCAAATTGCTCCCAATGTAGCTCACTGTCATTACTCTCATTACACTGTCAATGGCTTCGCCACCGGTGAGCGAATGTGTGTGAATGAGTTCCTAATGGGGTTGGCTATTTGTAGAGAAGTCAGCTGCCCTTAGTGTGTGAATGTGTGTGTGAATGTGTGTGAATGAGTTCCTAATGGGGTCGGCTCTGTGTAGAGAAGTCACCTGCCCTTAGTGTGTGAATGTGTGTGTGAATGTGTGTGAATGAGTTCCTAATGGGCAGGTTGGCTCTTTGTAGAGAAGTCAGCTGCCCTTAGTGTGTGAATCTGTGTGTGAATGTGTGTGTGAATGTGTGTGAATGGGTGTGTGAATGTGTGTGTGAATGTGTGTGTGAATGTGTGTGAATGGGTGTGTGAATGTGTGTGTGAATGTGTGTGAATGGGTGTGTGAATGTGTGTGTGAATGTGTGTGAATGTGTGTGTGAATGTGTGTGTGAATGTTTGTGTGAATGTGTGTGAATGAGTTCCTAATGGGGTTGGCTCTGTGTAGAGAAGTCACCTGCCCTTAGTGTGTGAATGTGTGTGAACAGGTGTGTGAATGGATGAATGCTGACTTGTGCTGTGAAGCGCTTTGAGTAGTCAAAAAGACTAGAAAGGTGCTAAATAAATACAGACCATTTACCATAAATATGCAATTAGAAATTATTTTAAAATTAATTTGCGATCTTGCGACCCCCCTTCTGTGTCTTGCGGCCCCTTAGGGGGTCCCGACCCCCACTTTGGAACCATTGATGTAGAGGACCAGAAAATAACAAGACTACTGGATGAGGCTGGATGAAAGCAAGTCACCCAGGTGGCCTGTAACTACGTCCTAATAGGTCAAAAACCAAAAACAAATGGTTCCTTACAGGGTTTTTGACTGTAGACATGGTTTACTTCAGTCAGTCATTGCTGGGGAGTCACAGACCATGCTGTATATTGCTAGGGGTTAGGGTTATATTGCACTGTAGGCTCTCTTACTGTGCTGTTATTGAAATATATATATATATATATATATGTATAAAAACTCGCTGACAGCCATCAACTGTTTCAAC
>JAQLOL010014862.1:0-10175 GCA_029783665.1 Naso thynnoides
TGAAACTCTAACATAGACGATTGATTCAATTACCAATGACCAAAAGGCAAAATACACAAGTGGTTACATCCAGTCTGAGGAAAAACTTCCACTGTTTCACAGACAACATTTCAGGGTGGGGGGGCTGTCTGCCTTACACTGGATTTAAAACTCCTCCTGTCTCGCCCATCAGCCGCTAAGATCACCTGTCTCACTTCTTCACGGGCAGTGTTAATCTTTGACGTTATGACTATGAAACGGAATGATTTATTAGCTAAAGCAAGTTGGACGTCTTTACATAAGAAATGGATCTTTAATAATCACGGTACATAATAATTAATCATGTCATAATAATTATCAGTAATTAATAAAATGAATAATAACAGTTTAAATGGGAGATCAGATTCATTCTGACAGAAGCTGTCTTCGCTCTGATTCAGTGGGACTCGTGTGCGTCTGTGGAGCGAGGACGGGGTTGAGGCGGAGGTGGTCGGTCTGGACCACAACGGTTTCCTGCAAGTATACAGCAAGGAGCAGGGCGTGGTCTCAGTGGAGCCTGATGGGAACTCCTTCGACATGCTGAAGAACCTGGTGGTCATGAAGCAACGTTAGGACCAAAGTCAACAAAACACGAATCATCATCGTCTGTCTCGCTCACCGAATTATTAAATCACTCAGTTTAACCGTAAACGTGATGTAACTATGTAAATGTATGAAAGTTTTTCTAAATGATGTCACTGAATGTGTTTCTGGTTTGCAGCGGGACTATTTTTCAGCTTCTCATGTTGAAGTGACAAACATCTGACAGGCTGGGGCGAGTTACTGGAAGGCATTCAGTGATTTCGGAGCTTAAACATGCAGTCTGACAGTTCAGCCAAACAATGTGGAAAAACTTCTCAATAAATCTTTTGCCCTCATCTGAACGTCTGACCCACTTTCAGTGTTGAGAACATTCAGTTCATTCTGTTGGCAATATGAGCAACACAAAGATTTCTACAGAAATGTTTTTTACTTCTATAAAATAAGCAGCTGGAATCAGAGGAAATATGACCTAAGCAGAATTTATTAAAAGATGGATTTCACCAAAAATCTCTCGGGTTTATTTTTCTGGAAGTTTGTGACAAAATGAAATAAAAGTTGTGACCGTATTGGCTGAGGGATTAAACATGAATGATTGTGTTAAAACTTGCTATAATCAATAAATCAGTACTGTGGAATAATTCAGAAGCAGTTGAAAAATATTTCTTCTAGAACTAATGAACGGATCAGTTTTGGAAAATTACAGCCAACTTTACCAGCTGCACACAGGAAGAAGGAAATTAACCAAAGACTATTTATGATCGTCCACGAACTCAAGAGAATTCAACACTTAGGCAGAAAAATCATTTCATTTATTTTTTAAATCAATGAATTAATTTTTTTTGTCAAAGAAAAGAATTTAGTTATAGGATGCTGCAGTGACGGTTGTGGTTGTTTTGATTTATTTTGGTATTTGTTTACAAATACAAGAACATTAAATTTTGTTGAAACGAACAAATGGTTAAAAAAAAAAAGTTCATTCTGAAAAATCTGCTGTGCCAATAAAATTTCTAATGAGATGCTGAATTCATGACTTATTAAAGGTCTGTTTCAGGTTTTATCATTAAATTTTTTCTCAAATCAACAACGATCCCAATTAATGTTTAATGAAAAAAAGAATATTTAGTGCTCCTAAATTTTGTGAAAATCATTTTGTGTTTTATGATAAAATGACTTGTGAAAAGTTTTATTCAAGCAGCTGTTTCTGTTGAGACTCACCAGCGCTGTTTTATTTCGTGTTTTTCAGTCTGAATCTCATCAAATGCAGCTTAAAGTGGACGAATATTATTTTTAATCTAAACTTGTGTAGAACAGCTGCTTACTTTCGCTAAATTTGATTATAATTAAAGGAGTGTGTCCATCCGTCCATCCGTTTTCTGGAAAACTTCAATTGGTGAAAGTGGGATGAAACGTTTTAGCACCAAAAACTTTTACTGCCGGGTGAGAAACTCCCCATATGAACATCAGGCACACTGCTTTGATTTGTGACCATCACTGAAGATCTGTTGAGAAGATTTAAAGCAGTTTTGTTCGGAGGAAATATTGGAAATGTTAAATACCTTCAATAAATTCGTTCTGTCAGCCGAGAGACGGTTGTTCAGGTCCTCTCTAAAAGTTTTTTCATTTCCAGCTGTATTGCTGACGCGCTCGGTCATGTGCTACAAAACGAACACATGAAAAGTTTTTTTTACCGTCGCTGTTGGTTGGTCAGACTTTCCTACTTTTCTTGCTCATTTGAACGTTGATGCAACGAGTGATTTTTAAAGACTTTACTGTCTTCAACGTCCATTATAGCCCCAAAAAAAGAGAACGTGAGCGTTCTCTCCCATAGGGGTTGGTGGAAGCACAAACTTCTTAAAGCTGCTGGACAGAACTTTGAGTGTGTTGATTCTAGCGGCCTCTCTGGACAAAAGCGGTATGACACTAGTGCCTGTTGTAAAGCTGCGATCCGGACGCCTTGTTACCACATGCACTGGTTTAGAGAAAATGAGGGCAGGACGCCACATGTTTGCAACACGCCTCGCTCAACTGCATTTTGTTGTTTTCGTTTTATTCAAACAGCTGTTTGCAGGACGCACAGTGATGATGTAATGTACGTAATCGTGGCGTTGGGACATTCTGTCGTAACGTCTGTTGCGTGTGCCATCTCACTTCCTGTGCCTCCGACCCGTGGCAGCCAGTCAGAAACAGCGAGTTGAAAATCACCAGTTTTCTCGTCATTGGTGTCATCTAATCGTGGATCTTCAGAGAGCATCGATACCGAACAGGGACGGTGTCATAACCAGTGAAAAGTTGCAGCCTGTAACTTTAATTTGCCCGTGCTGCCTCACCGTGTGTTTTTACTTCTGGTCGAACTGTGCAGCTCTGGCCTGTGACGTTCAAACCTCAGCACAGCCCCTAGACCATCAACATCTGTGTTCCTGCAAACACACACACACACACACACACACACACACACACAGTTTGGCATCTTAATAGATGTTTGTGAGAAGCGACACAGTCCTGTGACGTACAAAGCATTTGTTATGAGGAGCTAATGTCACCATGGTGACGTATTTAATTAACCCATAACAATCGAAGATTCAAGATTTATTTAACTTTATAGTGAATGTTGAACAATGCAGTGTTTTTTATTCCGGCTCTCCGTCTGCTGAAGCTGCTTCAGGTACATGTTCATGTTCCCAAATGTTTGTCAAAGCTGCAGATCAGCAGTTTGATGTCCTTTCAAAATGCTCCTCATTTGTATTTCTGTCTGTCAACACAAGAAGTCAGAGTTTGAAACGGTGACGCGTTGCTTCCAATTCTTTACTTCCTGCAGTTAAAGATTCCCAGTGGAACTCGTCACATCAGGCGTTGCTGGTTTCCTCCTTTTTTTTCATGACAGATTTAGCAGTTTAAAGGACTGCAGTGGATTACAAATGTTAAAACTTTATTTGGTAACTGGTTTTGAAACTCTGCATGTGTTTGTCAGTGCAAATGAAGCAGGTCATCATGAGGCTGAAAAAACAAACCCAACCCATCAGACAGCAGCGACTGAAGGAGTGGCCACATCAACACGTCGGTCCCAGAGGAGTAGTGCACCGTCACGCTCACCAACCCCAGAAACCAGCAAGGAGACATTTCAAGTGGATGATCTCACATTTCGTCCCTTGGTGAAGAAAAACCCTTTCATACCAAAAGGCCGCACACCCGGCGCAGATGTCGTTTCTGCCTCCTGCGTAAGATGGCAAATCACCTGCGTCGCGTCTGTGTGCCAGTGGGTGGGAGGTCTGAAAGTGAAGGAAGAATGAAGGCGTGTCTCGGCGCAAAGAGGTCAAACTACACCTGAGTTTAGACCAGAAAAAACCCGGTCTAATCTGAGGCGCAAAGACTCTGAGCAAGATACAGCACAGCTGGCCAAGGTGCACACACACACATCTGCACGAGTGAGGTGTCGTTTCTGAACCTCAGCTTTAACTTAACGTCATTTTTAAATAGTCCTGATGTTTTGTGACCCATCACAGGACTCACTGCCTTCTTCCCTGATGCTTTCCATGTATGAAAGTTAAAATATTGTACGGATAATTTTTTTCTTCATGTAAAAGTTTACACCCTAAGCTTAGTTTGGGGTTTTACAAGAATAAAAAGAAAAGTTTACACAGTGGTTAAATTCCTGCCAAAGCTTCGCTGCATGTATCGTCTGTAGGACATTTTCAGGTTTCAGACGTTGTGGGAGAAGACGTCCCGCCGCCTGCCGGTGTGTTTGCAGCAGCGACAGTTCAGAGTCCTCAGCTTCTGTCCTCGGTCACCTCTCGTGTGTGATAATGACAGATGTGCCAAAGTAACGCGGACTCTGGCTGACGCTGTCGGACAGGGCGGAGCTCTGACTCCTGCTGCTGCAGCTATGGTCCACAGTCTTGTTGCTGTGGTAACTCTGGCTGCCTGTTGTATGACTCTGTGTGGTAAAAGGCTGTTCTTTAGACGAACCATGTTTCCTGACCAGTTTGTGACAGCTCAAAGACACATACGGAGTGTGTGCTGAACTTCCCATCATCCTCCTGTCCTCCTCCTCGGAGCGAGGCTGCAGCTGTGAAGCCGCGGGACGCTGCAGGAAGCTGTCAGCAGGTTGTGGATGTCGGGTCGCTGGGTGGCTGTGGGGATCCTCTCTTACACACAACTTGCTCCTCTGCTGCAGGCCCATGCTGAGCGGCCGCCGCCCCTGCTCCCCTTCACCCGGCGCAGAGCAGGTCAGGGCCAGGACAGCCTGACGTCCCTCTGCACCCTCTGTGTTATGCTGGACAGGTGTGCTGACAGGCTTATTGTCCTTGGGGACGTGGGGACGGAGGCTTGTATAAACCTCGGGCGCCCCGCTGTGGACACGCATGGAGGCTTCATAGGGTTCCTGCTTCAGCCTGCTGGTAGAGTAACGGTGATAGATCTCATCAGGCGTCATGTGATCCGCTGTCAGCATGGGGCCTGATGAGGGAAAGAACATCACAAACTGTAATTACTCCTGGAAAAAGAGAGGGGGCAGCATACAGCGTTCACACAGGTAAGTGACAGGCTCTCACAACACAAAACCCGGTTTTCAAACTACATTCACAAAAGTTCTGATTCTTCTGGCAAAATCAAACAGTCACATCAAACACACACGCAGCAGTCAAATTACAACACGTCTGAGCAGGCGGTCATGAAAAAGTTTATCTTGGGACTAGTGCCGGAGTCTGTTTTCTTTTTTAGGAGAAACATTTACAGCTCAGTAGCAGTTTCCATGTTGGACAGCATGCTGTCAGTGACTTTTCATTGGGCCTCAGGCCAGAGGACTTCATCGGCATCATGTTCTCTCTCACCAGGTAAAAAAAAACAAACAAAAAAAACCACCGCTGGTGTGCTGAGCCGGGTCTCTCAGATCGTCTCCATCCAAACTGGCTTATGTCGGCTTCAGCACATCATCAGTAACAAGTGATTTCACTTTTGAGTTCTTCTGCTCAAACTGTGACTCGTGCTGTTACTTTTGTTTTTGTTTTGTTTTTTAACCTGTCCCGTTCAGCAGCTCGGTCACGCACCTTGAAGGGTCTGTGTGCCTTGAGCTCTGTTAACCATCACGTCCATACACTCCTTGTTATAAATCTTCAACCAGTGAACCAACCGGTTTTTCTCTTTTTTCCTCCATAACTGGAAAATTTGACGACTTTTTCCGGGTTTTCCGTTTTTTCTGATCATAGAGGTAAAGTTTAGATTGTTGTACCGTTTCAAACCTGCACATGGTTGACAGGAGTCTGAAAACACTGAACTGGGCACCAGGCATTTTATCATACATGTCTCCCAGTTACAATCTGGTGTCGTCAGGTTTAGAATTTTAACACTGTTGAAATGAGATTTAAAAGTTCACATAAAGTCTGAATCAGGATGATTGATGGCAAAACCCAACACGCCAAACCAGCATCCAAAATCAACAGTAATGACAGAAATCCTCAGGCCAGCAGATACCAATGGTGTCGGATTTCATTGTGCCAAGAGTTCAAATGTAAACACAACATATGAGCGAAACACATGGAACAGAGCACTTTGAATGACAGCCACAATGAGCTGCCGTAAAAGCAGCATCGTCATGTGCAGGCAGGCCGAATCCATCAGTGAAGAGAAACAGAAGAACCACAAAAAGCAACATCTTCTAACCTTCACAGCACATCACCAGCTAATGAGAGCTTCCTGATGTAACGATGGCTGCTTCTATCTGAAAACACGTCTGAGAAACAGTTCACGAGGCCGACATTTGGTGTTCAGTTTTCTGAAGAAGAGAGGAAGGAAGAGGCAGAGGAGGACAGAAGGAGAACGCTTCCCGCAGTTTTTCTGATCCCTTGTCCTGAGCTGGAGTCACATGAAACCTCTGATTTACAAACTTCTTAAAACATGATGAAGATGTTCATCAGTTCAGGAAACTAACCAGCAGGAGTTTGGGCTGTAACAGCCACTCATCACTCCACAGTCTGAAGTCTTCACACCAGCTGTGCCTCCTCTCCCCCGCTCTGCTCTGTCTTCACGCTCTGTCGGCCTCATTCACCTCTTTCCTGAGCCCGAGTTACCTTTGTGACTTCTGTCATTTTGTGTTTACTCTGTGCCATGTTGTTTGGGCCATGATTTTATCCAGGTTTTCTTGCTTTCAGAGAATTTCCTATTTGATTTTGGTGAATTACAGGAAGTGTACGTTCCATCATCTCATGTTTTCTCCTGAGGTTTATGTGTTTGCTGCATTTTAATTCATCTCTTTGTGGAGCACGTGGTCGCTGTTTGTTGTTTAAATATTTCTAAAACAAACATAGAAAACAGAATTTCTAAAGTGTGCCAAAGATTTTTTGGAAAGGTGAAAGTTGAGGTAAAATGTGTTTACAGAAGACATATTATACTCATTTAGGTCTTTTGTTTTGATCTTGGACTCCTACAGAGCAGCCAGACGCAGCTGACCGAACAGTAAAGTCTGTAGACCTTCAGAAAACTGTGACTCCGCCCTCTCTCTTCCTTCTGTTTTCTGCATTCTGTCAAAAGTAAAAAAATCCACAAGAAACTGGAACGCTCTCAACTTCTGTCTGCTGCTCGCCTCTTTAGGAGAGTTTCACAGACTTAACTGTCCTTCAGTCACTAAAAAAGAAAACAAAACACATTATTGGAGCCATCTGAGCAAAGTGCTGACAGTAATCCCTGAAGCAGAGAGCAGTGGTGTCTGAGCAGAGCGGGGGAGGGGGCAGGCACAGCGCTGTGTGCACTAGAGGTGGGAAACCAGACTGATGTCCCGTCGGATACCCACAGACCGGACTGGGTTGGGCAAGTATTTTAGAAGTGACAGTCAGAACCGGTTTGGGTTCAGTGACCTCATTTCTGTTCATTTTTTTCCTCTTTTTACGCATTCAGAGCTGGGATTTCTGTTTTTCCGATTCACCTGATGGCACCTGAACACACCACAGCCTTTTTAGAGACATGATTGGTTGGCTGGACTGCCAGTGAACTTGTGTAGGTCTGTGTGAGGAATTAAACATTAAAGGTGCATATTTTCATGTCAGAGACGACTCGTTTGTTGGGTTTATGGCGAGCGTGGCGGTATCATCTGTTGCTGTATGTTGCACTTCTGCTTATATAAGTCGGGCTGATGGTCGGGTCGGGTCGGGTCGGGTCAAAACCAACTAAGGTTGGGAAGGGTATCGGGCTGAGAATCTGGGCCCGATCCCACCTCTGGTGTGCACAAGCTGGCATGCCCATATAAGGAAGTCCAGAACGCATTAATGTCGCTGGAAAAACACTGTTATTAAAAAAAAACACTAACACACAGCGTGCAGAGCCGACTGAAACAGCCTGCAGGGCTCACCGCCAGATCCACGAACCTCATCATGTGACGCTGTGACATCATTCAACACGAGTATCCGACACTGTAACAACATTTATAGGTCAGAAAAGACGGAAAAGCGTGAAAGCTCTCCTTGAAGGAACAACCTCCTGATGAGGTCATGGTGACTCAGCTTGGTCAGACAGAGAGGTTACCTGGGTTTTTGTGGCTTCGTTGGATGCTGCTGATGTTCTGTGCGATGCTGTGCAGGGAGCCGATGATCTGCTGAGTCAGCTGAGAGGAGGAGCCTGAGCTCGGCATCGGACGCTGAACATCCACCAATCGCTGTTTGTTTGGGTACTGCTGGGTCAGATCGGAGGGGCTGCAGGATCGCTGGCCTGTTTCAGGGTGTTTGTGCGCGCAGGGTGACCCGAGGTGAAGGACCGCCTCCTTACACTGACCCCTCTGTGGACAGCAGATCATGTGATCCGGCTGAAGATGGCTGAAGGTCTGCTGCTGTCACAAAACAAACAGCACAGAGAATGTTGCTTCAAAGCGTTTCCTTCTGCTGACACTTCTCTGTTGTTTATATATTTACGTCTTTGCAGCAGTAGTTTTATAACAGACGGGGATTAATAATTGATTATATATTAACTGGCTCTCGATCATTGAGTCCGTCTCCAAAACGTCACTGAAAAACTAGAATGCTTCTAATTTGAAACAGACACACAATGTGCTGCGTTTGTATCAACAACATGATGCAGAAATCAAATCCTCCCAGGATAAAAGGGACTGAATTGGAAAAAAAATATGGCCACGAATACTTCAGCTTTTTTACGGCCAAAAATATTTTAAACACTCTCATCTCTCACATAATGGCGGTTCCTTCTGTTATCTAAGAGAAATGTGGTGATACAGATACAACCTCATTCACAAAGAGCGGCGCTGATCGCCACAGCGGCGCTGATCGCCACAGCGGCGCTGTCTACCAGAGAACACAGCTTCACTCACTCGCTCTCTTCAAAGCCAGTAAACTTTGACTGATACTGAATTGATGTCGAGTGATGTCATGATCCAAATCTGCAGTCAGGGGGAATCAAGTGGATTGTGAGCTCACGTCGGAGTTTGACCTTCCTGGATCCAATAAAGACACGAGCTGCTCCAGCTGTCAGCGACTGATCTGCAAAGACCATGTGACAGCTGAGATCCTGTTTCTGCAGATCAATAAGGCTTTATCGATTTATCGCTGTTAGTGGGAATCATTTAGAGATACAAAATACACTCACACATACGCACAATGTTCACTTGAATATTTCTCTCTGCTAACCTGATTTCACTCCCACAGGGACAGAGAGAAGGAAACAGATGGAAAACTCCTGTGATTCTCCTCTGGTGTGTGTGTGTGTGTGTGTGTGTGTTTCCTCGTGTCTGTTAAATATTCTACAGACGCACACTTTAATTAAAAAAAACAGGTGAAAAGCTATTAATTATTTCTGGCTACGCCACTGACTCTGATGTAAAATATGTTCAAAGGACACTTAAATCATCTACACTGCTGTGTGGGGAACAAACAGAAACTGTGGAACGGCTCTGATGGAGCTCAGGATTCAGTCACATGGATTGTCTTCAGGAGAGCAAACCGCACTCAGCTGTCAAACTTTGTGGGCGTGTCAGCGCCGGCCTATGATTAGGGCAAAGTCTTCTGTGCACGGGGCTGAAATGGGGCAGATTGTGGTGCTAATTCTGCACAAATAATGGTGCTGTTAGCGTGCAATCCATTCTGTGGATGTGGCCCTGAAAGGATTTCCCATGGTCACCTGTTGTATTCTGCTACAGTCTGCAGCACTTTGGCAAAATATAATACTCACCAAACTGTGAAAAAACTACACAAAACATTTGACATACAACAGCTTCTGTGAAAAAAGCTATGCTAGCAACTGTTAAAAGGCTGTGTTAGCATTTATATTAATGTACAATTCAGTCTGAGACGACCTGAAGTTAGCTACTTAAACACTCAAAAATTTGTAGTTACTTAGTCGTCAGAATTTTAATTTGCCAATTTTTTTTTTTAACTCTGTAATTGTCTCCACCCAGTTCAGCAATGAAAGCTGTTGGCGTGCCATCAGACTCTAGTTAAGAGAAGCGTTTAGAGGCTGACTTGTGAGTCTAAATGGTGGCTGTGCTCTCTTCTAGGTGATGTATGGCGCTTTAGTCGCCTGTCTAGTGATGCGATCTGTCTTCATTGTGACCTGGTAAGTTTGCAAAGAGGACAGTTAAACTGAAAAACATCCACATATGCAAAGAACGACATTCTGTGAAG
>JAQLOL010014863.1:0-10175 GCA_029783665.1 Naso thynnoides
AAAACGACATAATAATCAACCAATTCGAAACGTCAGCGCCTGACGGTTGAGCTGGGGGGCTGGATCGTGGAACATGGAGGGGAGGGGTGAACGAGGGGGCGGCAGGATGGGCAGGATGCATTTTTCAAATCTGCCTCAACAGCCAAACTGGTTTTCAGATCGTAGACCATAGCTTTAACATTAGGACACTGGAAACAGGAAACTGACATACTTGTCGGGGATATTCAGGCTCCTCATCACCAAATTTATGGTACCACTGGTAGACTTCCACAAACTGGTGATGCTACATCAGCTTGGGAAAAGTTAACTATTTATTGTAAATGCCTCTTCTCCTGATATTATGAGAACCACTTCCCAGTGTTGGACGTGGGTTAATGATAAAAGACGAAGGACCTATAAAAAACCAGGTCCTTAACAGATGAGTAGGTTAATAGGCTTTTAAGTCATTACACCTTTATCTGTAATTTAATCCACTTTATTTGTAGTTCACTTTTACTGCATCGTCACTGACGCCAATTGCCAGATTCTGCTATAAACAGTCAATGTCGAACTGTTTGATGCAGATTAGGAAAGAGTATACTGTTAAAAAAAAATTGGTGGACTTCAACAGAATCCAAAGGGAGCAGGGGAGTGAGAGGCTACCAAGCAGGTGGAGTGGATCCAAAAAAATCTTCCATTATTCACAAAAGTGGGATTACATCTTGCTGGGTTGTTTCACCCATCTCTGCGCACCCGGATTCATGAAGTAAAGAGCAAGCCCAGGCAAGTGCTGCTGGTTAAGGATGAAACTGTGAGGTGTTTTTCAAAAAAGGACCTACTTTGAGGTTGAAAATCTTGATCTTGTGAAGAGTAACTGACAAAAAAATCCCAAGAAAAGATCCATTTAATGCTTCACATCTGAGCTGTGGAGCCTTCAAACATGAAATTCAGTTTTTCTTTTTAGTTGTGATCATTAACGTCCATGTTGGCTCAAAATCTGAGAGCAGAAATTCATCCTTGACCTGAGACAAATCTTACCACAGGATCCATTGAAAAGCTTTTTGGGAGCCTTTGATTGTGAAGCATATAAAACAGTAAACCTGCCTCCATATTTTTAAACCTTTACAAATATATAAACTTAAAAAATAAATAAATAAATAAATTTAGGGTCTTTAGATAAAAGAAACAACTTTATTCTCAGAGATGCCATTTAGAAAATGCCCTGAATTTAATGCACCTTCTGTGTTCAGTTCAGGTACATGCTGTGAGGGGATTTGAAGACGCTGACCTTTTACTGCTCATGAACTTTTGGGATTTTGTGCTGGATAAGAATATTAAGGAGCCTACATTGTAACCTTTTATTCACTTTATAAAAGTAACTTTTTTAGACTTCCTTTTAAGTGTGTGATGATCGTCAGTCATTGTCCTTCATTCAAGGGGGTTTGCAATGTACTTTCGTATGATGGTGTGTAAAATTATCAGAATTAAATATGAAAAATTCAAATTATTATCATAGAATTAATTGTTAAAATGCAAAAGTAAAATGTGAAAATGTTAGAAAATTGGCAAAATAAACAGTTTTCTTCTACTTTTTGAGGAAAAACACACAAGGCACTCTTCCTATTTTTGTCACCTGCCACAGCAGAATGACACCCCAGATGATTTGCATCTCAAGTCCCACGGCTCATCAGTTGAGAATCGGGAAGGATTTCCCAATTTCACCACTTGACAGCTTTTGTCCTCCACGATTTTACGGTAACCTGACAACGCTATGGTGAAGATACACGGCCCCGATCCTCTGTTACTCTGCTGCAATCAATCAAAGGCGGAGTAAATGGAGTTCAGTTTGTCATCCTGTTTCTATTGATCTGTCGTCTTCTGCACAGAGTCGATTGGCTGTCAGAGTATCGGTGTCTTTGACCTGCTGGCATAGTGGATACTGTGGGAAAGATGTAACTGAATAAACCACTAACAACATGGTTATAGAATTGAAAAACAGGGGGGGAAAAGGCATGACTATATGAATGGTCGCATCAGCTAATGTTGTTACCCTCACAATCAGGGAGATGACCTCTCATCAAGTGTGCAAAATTAGCTGTAAGTGATTGATAGTCATTGCAAACACATGATTACATGACCGTGAATGATGGGGACATGAAGTAACTGTGTGTAATGATGTTGGATCACAGTTGTCAAAGATTATACAGCATTTAATTGACGCGTTTATTAGCTGTTACTGTCGTTATACACGTTGACCTTTATGCGTTGCATTGTGAAGAGAACAGAGACATTTCCTGTGTTTAACAATTTCATCTTAATTAAACATCAAATAGACTATAAACTGTTTATTTCTGACCCTTTTTTAGTTTGAAAGAGTCACACTGCGATTAAATGGTCTCAGGTCCAGGGTTTCAGAAATAATTATTATGAAAAATATCATAATGCTTATTAACCTTTAGACCCATATCACACAGCCGTGGTCACACATTTATTTGGGAAAGTTATTGTTTGAACAGCTTCTAAGTGCATATGATGCATCTAGATGATTCCGCTCACTACCAGTGACTGTAGGCATGTGCAACATGTGCGCTGAAATTAGCAGCAGCAGCAATCAAAAACAAAGCAAGAAATGCTCGTATTAGCAGCTAATGGCTAACTGAGCCCAATTCTGTTAGGGAATTGAAACTGTGTGATGTTTAGGGACATGCACCCACGAAGCAAAGCAGCAGTAATGATGAAGTGGGTGAGGATGAGTAAAAAATGACAAACATGTTCAAATCTGTTTTGGATACTGGACATTTCATGTAAGCTACATTAGATACAGTGTTACTTTTACTTGACTGGATTCAAGCTGACAGCCACTGAATGACAACGTTATTCTGAAGTTGTTTAATATACATTATTGGTGATGACAGAGGCTTGACAGAGACGCTGGCTGTCAGAGGCCTGTGCTACAAAGAGAGTTTAATCCAAGTGGATTTCTTTCATGATCATCAAGGAAAATCAAGGTTGACAAACTCTAAATGGCGAAACTGGTGTTTTAAGTTAGTGTAACATCGTAAAAGAGTAACTGTTAACAAAGCCAGGGAGGCTTATCTGCAGCAAATTGCCCGAAGAGTTAATGCAGTTGCAGTGTTTTTGTACTGCGTTCCCTATTTGGTCTCAAGGAGTCTTTATTTATTTATTTGTGATCTGACTGAAATGTAAGATACAATGGTATTTTCAGGCCACTGTAAATTACAAAAAATATATAGAAGCTGGGGGAGAGAGCAATATTCAGAGAAAAGTCTTAATATTAAAAGAGTTTCCAAGATTAAAGTGCTAAACTAATAATAAAAAAAAACCTCACATACAAAATGATAATGATAAATTCCTGAATATGTTGTGATATTTCTGATTTTTTTCTTTCTCTTTCTTTTCTTTTTCTTTTTTTTTTGGCATGAAATCACACTGTCATGTGCTGGGCCTTTCAGGAAGAAAACAACATACTTATTTGCATTTATTTTTCAATCTGAATCCTGATTTTTTTTTAAAACCAAATATCAAACCGTGTACTAATTTGCCCTCTTTCGGTGGAAGCCAGCCTTGCTAGTTCAGTCTTTTTAACTTTTTTTTTCTTTATCTGACTTAGTTTTAGCTAATTATTAGTAAAATCCATGTTTCTGACCATGCCTCTAAAAAACCTCATTATCATTTGTGCTTTTCAAATATGAACAGGTCACTGTTTAATGATAATTAGCCAGCTATCAATCCTGACAGTTGTGTAACTATAATAGGCCTACATTAAGTTGGTGGCTTGTGGGTGGGCTCCTCTTCAGACTGATTAACACATAATTTTACATGTTGGGCAAATGTAGCTAATAAAAAGCCCTTTCCCCTGTGTTAACCGAGTTTTTCCAAATAAAGTACCCCATGCTGTAAGACTTGTGTTCCCCATGCATATTTGATCTGGCGCTGATACTGCATTTAATAAAAACTTCATCCAATGTGGGAACTAGCCAAAGTTTTTCTAGTGCCAAACGTGGCAACAGGCACTTTCTGGGTCATACAGTAATAACTAAAACTAATATTGACAAGATTAAGCTGATGATCAGCAGGTTGAATTTGTTTTTTTTGTTTTTTTCCTTTTTGCCGTGTAGTATGTTGGCATGGTAATGATCACTAATTGCATTAAGCTTAAAAGACAGCTGGAGTCAATTGGACTGTAATTAGGTCAGAGGTATTTGGTGATAAATCATAAATATTGGACAGATTTAAAACTTGTGACAGACGATTTTTCAGAGATGATGTCTCACAATTAATTCAGAGGGGAACTTAAATGTCTATTTGATTTAATGGTAATCACCCATTTTATATAAGACCACAAAAAAGTTATCTAAGCTTAAAAAATCAAATAAAATTTAACAATAAGTACATTTGAATCAACTGTAGCCAATCAAATCCATGTGACCTTCCTTTATATGTACGTGTCAACAGCATGGGCTATATGAGCAATCTGCTCCACTTCTTCAGGTCAAGGAAAGCATCCGGTCAAAAATCTCACTAAGAATGAACTCTCATCATCCCTATTATCTTATGCTGATAATAAATCTCTCACACATGCTCTTTCATCCATACCAGCAATTACTGAGGCAATGCAGTCAGTGTCATTGACACAAAATGATGAATTAACTGACCACACGACAGCCACGGCCTCAATCAGTCAGTCAGTTAGTCAGTCAGTCAGTCAGTCGGTCGCTATGCCACCCTGGGGACACAGCGAGACATCCTTCTTCTCATGACAGTTCATTTATTTACCGATCTCTGACCACTTGATCCTCCGGGAAAAAGTGTTCATTTTCTTCACAGTGAGAGACAGAGACCCACAGCCGCATGCAAATGAGAGGCTGAAGAAAGGATAAAGGTCCCTGAAGTAATTCTGGGAGTTTTTGTTTGAGTTTGGTTATTCCAAAAACCTAAAAAAGGTGCATCGACTGAGATGATCTGTATCTTAGACTCCCTTTCTCTCTAAATGTTCTTGTCTGTGATTGCTAAAGATTTAATAAAGGAAATCGATACAGGATAATAGCCTTTACCTGAATTCACCTCTCCACGAGCTACACGAAAGGGAGGAAGTGAGTATGTGCTCTCAGTACGGTCAGAGACATCATCCACCGTGAAAGTTAAAAAAGAAGGGAAAAAAAAGCTAAGAGGCCGGGATATTGCCACAAAAGGCAGTGGTTTTTACAGCAGATCAAACTTAAATTTAGCATATAAGCACAGAGCTGTTACTTCTGTTATAGGGATGTGCTTGAACTCGAATATGAATTTGGAAAGGCACAGTTAATGAGATTGACTCAAATTTCTTTTTAGGGGGTGATCTTACTGAGTCGCTTCAAAGACACCTTGGCCAAAGCACGTCGGGCAAAACAGCTGATGCGCCTGTGGAAGGAGGGGGGGTGCGTGCGCAACCGGGTGATCAAAAAAGATGGATTCAAGCAAACGTCGGGCTCTGGTTGCTGTGCTTCTGGATGAGATGCAGGGGAAAAGTCCCCGAAAAAAACAGAGATTTTGGGTCCTTGACAGAAACAGTATGGTGACCTTGAATTATAAAGTTCTCCAAATTAAAAACTGCAAGAATTAGTTCCTCTTCAGCGTTGGCCATGGTGTTTCTTTGTTTCATCCCCAAGCATCAACACAGGAAGGAAATGGTGAACTAGTAAAGCCCGCCTCTTGCTTGATTTGATTGGCTGCCTCAGCCAAGTGTGACATTGACAAGTGGTGTCACTTCACGCCCTGCGCTGAAAAGTTGAGAATATTTTAACTTTTTTGCGTCTAAAAAAAAACCGTGAGAAAAACGCGGGCCGTGGCACAGGGGAGGAGCGCATGCCAGGTGCACCGTACCACAGGAAAACAGCGGTTTTGCTAGCGGCGCGTTTCTGGCAGTGCGTCTCAGTGAAATCGCCCCGCTACACTAGAATATTTTTGCTATTATTTAGACATAACAGTACGTGGCGGTACGCATCTAAAAGTCACTTGCGTCCCCCAAATCAAGAGAAGAAGAAGAAGAAGAAGAAGAAGAAGAAGAAGAAGAAGAGGAAGCAGCTCAGTCTGTTTGGCTGTTTTGCTCACTAGCTACAACACAGACTTTCCTTGACTCTGCTCGAGCTGGTCGAGCTGGTAGAAGTTGGTCAAACTTGGCCTTATAGATGCAAAACAGTGGGAGAAACTCTTGATACAGGCCACACCCACTTCCGGCTGTGTATCTGAATACAGATACGGACGATTTGGGGTTTGTACAGAAACAGAAACAGATACAGATAATGATGCAACTGCACACCCCCATTCTCTTAGTGTGTGTGTTAAATAGGTTATTAACTGAGAAACTGTGACGTACAAATGTAGAAATCTCCCCTCCCACATTTTGCCTGAAAGCAGGGTGGCTAAAAGGTAACGGACGGATATGGATGGATGAAGTTAGGCCTGTTGGAGTTCTGTCCATTTTTAAATCTGTTTTACAAAAGCTGCCCGACCTGCTCCTCCAAACATGCAGAATAAGCTTTTCACTGCTGTCTGCCGGTCCAGATAACTGAGATTCCAGGTTACATCAAATATTAGAGTGCACATACCTTCAGCTTATTTAGGCATTATTAACTTTAAGTTGCTTCATTTTGAATAAAGCAACTTAAAGTAAATCAAAACTCGTACTTTTTGGAGGTAAATCTGTTCGAAGCAGTCGTCCTTGCATCCTAAACATTTTTTTAATAGAAGCTACAAGTTGACACATACCTGCATCATTTGTCTCAAGCTAGCCAACATTTCAGACAAAATTTCAGTTAGTAATGGCAGCTAACAGCAGCGATTACACTCATATAAACACAAGCAGTTAGCTGCAGATGATATGAAATGTACAGTAAAGGCCTTCATACATGATCAGCAGTTAAACCGCTTTGCGTTGGCTGTCCCATTGTGTTTCTATGTAGCCGTGTTTGATTAAGTGGCACCACTGCCCTCGGCGTTGCGCACTGCTCAGATAACCCCGGCTGCTGCGCTCAAAGTTCAAATTATTTGAACTTCTATGTGACCAGAGACGACCTGGAAGTGACACATACAAGCAGAGGAGGGAGAGAACGATGGGAAATCTGTAGCTCTCTAATCGAGTTGAACGTAATGGTTTTTCATGCACACAAACTCTTTATGATCGTTTTTTCGTCACTGTGTGATTGGAATGGCAAGTGCAGGAACCTTCTTTGGAGACAAACTTAAATACATAGCGAACAAAACCCGTTTTACTCCTCTCCTTTTTCTTCTACTCTCCGGGGTGACAACCGGCGTAGCTGTTGCCTGGCAACAGTAATTGGCTCCTAACCTCTGTTGTGCCTGCACTCTGAGCCCTACCTAGCGGTGAGCAGAAGTCAAAGTGAGGATTTCGCCCTTATCTGCAAAGCATTGATTACAAAGTACTGTTATCCACAACTCCACTGAGAGAGCTTTAAAAATTAGTCAGGGGATTTTCCACGCAAATCTGTAAAATTCTATCCAACACCTTCTTAACCTGCATTATTCAGTCCTCTTACCAAATCACTACATGCTAATATCTACTTATGAAGTATTCTCAGAGATTTCTTGGAATAGGCCACAAAACTTTTTGCAGCCATTATCATTGTCGCCTAATTAATACAGTAAAAGCTCATAAACAAACCCTGTATCAATCAACATGTTTTTTTCAGAAACACGTATACATTACGTACTGTAAGTTTTGAAGTTTTTTGTGTTTTTTTTTGCCAGCCACTCACACATATATTTAAATTATATTTAAATTAAAGCCCATAGTGCATTTCTCACAGATTGATTTACTTGTGTCTAGTAAAACATGTTTAAAGTAAGGAAATGTCTTTGGTCTTGTGTTTAAAAATGGATCGTAAGAAGAATAGGAATGTAAGAATGCTGAGACAAAGCAGCAATGATAACTGTATCCCTGTGGCATAGCTTGGGGAGATTATGTAAAAGAAAGGTTTATGTTATTTTCTTATTTTTCATGCTGCCTGTGAAAGCTACTTTTGCAGCTGCTGTCAGATTATCACTTAGACATTCGTCCACATAAGCACATTTTCACACTCCTGACTTGCAGGAGAGCACAATTCAATGTTTTCAGAATCTTTTTTTTGGCAAAATTTCAATCGCCTCTTGCTGTTGGCAGTTACCTTGTCAGGTCTGAATGCTGACAGAGCATTGTGCAGTGGATGTGCAAGAGGAAAATACTGTACATGCATGTAGAAAATGTAATGGCTGAACAGCTGTGGTGCATGAGAGATACACCTCATTATTAGAATGCAGATGGGCTGTGGAAAGCCATGTCATCAACATGCATGTGCTCCTCAGATAAGGAAATATGTGGGACTGCGTTATAATTTACATTTCAGACCCTCAGCAGTCATGGTGGCAGGTGCAATTATTGTGACACATGACCATACAAAAACATCCATCAATTCTTCATACAGTTTTTGTTGACCAGTAAATTATGGTGTAAGCCATGACACCTGGCTATACAACTCTGGGTTGCCAGTTCTATATTTCACTTTAGCACCTGGGAGCATTCATCATTTTAAAAATCATTCCAAAAGTACCAAAACGTGGAAAATAAAGTCATCTTCTGTGGATAAATTCTTACTTTGATTTGTGATTTTTGGTGGTTTTCACACAGTTTCGACTTACAAAGTCACAACTACATTTTAAAATCTTTTGGATTCTGTATTAATGTGTTGTTGTGAGAGACCCTTACCCATCACGAATCGTGGAAAGTGATTAATGCCCGGTTTCCACTTACAAATATATAGACTTACTTTTTCCACCACAAGGAAATGCATTTCTTTGTCATGGGTGGCCTATGCTATGGGTCACACAGCAGTGTGGTTCGTTTCAATACCAGCGAACCCAAAGGGTAATCCACTGCTGAAAAAAACAATGCAGGAGCTCCAGTTTAAAATATTTACTGACAATAAATATTTTTAAAATGCTTACATAGTAAAACAAAATACAAGCAGGCACTTATAAATAAATAAATAAATAAATAAAATTAAATTAAATTAAATTAAATTAAGTAAATACAAAAGAATAAAAGACAGCCACTTTGGGTACTAAAGTGTAATAAAATGAGATAAAAATGAGGGTTTAAAAGTGGCTGAATTCAATACTAAAATGTTCAAGTCGCAATAAAAAAGAAGGTCAGGGAGAGAAAAACAAGCACTGATAAATGGCCTTTAAAATGGCAATGCCAGGGTCCAAGCTTGTTTTAACTGATCAGAAGAGATACTGTCTTACTAGTTTCTTAGGAGGTAGAATCAAAGGTGGTCAAAATGGCCACTGGCATGTTTGGCGTCCTTCTCGGAGCGCTTCTCGGCGTCTCCCTTCACCAGGCGGGCCGTGCCCCTCTTCTTTTCTGTGTGGTGTGGAGGAAAACAGATGGGACCTCAGGCGTGGATTGACATTGAAGGAGCACTAAACAGGCACACACACACACACACTGGCAAGCTGTAACATTCCTTTACGTAGCTTTTAGCAGGCATTGAATCAGGTCTCTCAGCCCTCGCGTCTAGGTTGTACACAACCACCGCCGTCCGCTCCTCGTCTCAGGCCTTACTTCCTGCCTGGTTGCTCGGTTCCTCTTTGCTTATTCTCCGTGCTGTCACCTCGATTCCGATTCCAACTTTGGTGTGTGTGTGTCGCTGCTCCTGTTCCTCATGACACGTTGTCCCTGCCCTCTCCCGTTCCTCTGCTGCTGCTCACCTGTCTCAGTTCACTAAAAAAAATTTTTTTAAAACATAGTTCTGTACTGTCCAATCGTGAGCTATAGGGGGTGTGGTGGTTAATTATTGCGGCTGCTCTTCATCAGGTCATCAACCCAATCCTCAATGCAAAACAACCACAAGTTCAAAACATGCAGCATCATGAAAAAAATGCAATGTAAAAGCACAACAAAAATCAAACATAACATATTCAAATAAAACCAAAACTTCTAAATCAAATGTCCAAATCATTAAATCAAACAAGCAAAATTGAGGATAACAATGTAAGAACAAGACATAGCTTAGACAAATGTCCCACCCACGTATGTTTCATACATTTCAATTGAAACAGGCCCCAGACTTTCCAGTGGGCCCCCGACTGACTGAAACCTTGAATAATGGGCCGATTTTTCCACTTGGCGATGTGGATGC
>JAQLOL010014864.1:0-10173 GCA_029783665.1 Naso thynnoides
TTTGGTAATAGCAAGTCTCAGGTAGCTTGAGCAATAGAGCTGCATGTGTAAAATGACCAAAGTTGTCCTTTAATGATATGGTGAAATTAAAATTTGTGGCCAAAATGGAAAATAATGAAGCAACTGGCCAAATATTGATAACCAAATGTGTTTTTTTTCACAGTTTTTCATTTATTTAGCCTTTTTTTTAACCATTGCATAAATAAAGTAAATGTACTTAAGTCATGCTTTTTTTTTTGCTTTGAGTTAACTGTTAAGTCTCGGTAGCTTCATTACTTAATTAATATTATTACTAGGGCTGTAAATTGAATAAAAAAAATTAACTAATTAATCACACAATTTTCTGTAATTAATCGCAATTAATCTCATTTTCCTAATGAGGCTTATAATGGTTATTTATTTATGAAGTTTATTTATTTATTATTTATTTATTAAGTTTTTCTTTTTTTCTATTCCTACTCCTGTTGCCATCTCTTTCTCAGACTCGACATGCTGTTCGGGGTGTTTTGATTAAATAAATGACAAATTAAACTTGTGGGAAAGTGTTTGCAAACAGTCATTGCTGTATCATGGGATACAACCTGGGAACAACCCTCACTCCTGCTGGTTACTGTTGGATTGTGTCATCAAAACAAACAAACAAAAAATGCCCTTGTTTTGTAGAAATTATTTGGTCTTTAAACTTGTTCAGCAGAACGCTGAAAGTACCATTTTGGCTGAACATTCGGTACATAACTGCTTCTTCCTCTCCTCTCCTCTCCCCTTCTTCCACTAAACTCTTTCCCTCTCCTCTTTCCTCTCTTGTTTCCTCTCCTTTTCTTTTACTCTTCTCTCCCCTTGTTTGCTCTCATCTTCTTCCCTCTTCTCTTCCCTTCTCTCCTCTCTTCTTTGCTCTCATCTCATCTCCAAAACCTCACCTTCACTTTTTTCTCCTCTCTTCCTTCTTATCTTTCTCCCCTCCTCTTTCCCCTCCTCTACCCTTCTTCTTATCTCCTTTTCTTTTTCTCTCCTCTCGTCTTTCCTCTCTTGTTGACACTCCTTTACTTTCCTCTCCTCTTCTTTTCTCTCATCTTCTTCCCTCACCTCTCCTCATAAAAAATGCAACACATTGCTGCAAATGTCTTAGGGCTCATTAAGAAAAAATTTGAGGTGGTAATATAGGGAGGCAGTGGGATGAGGGCTGCCATCCACGGATACTGTTACAGTAATACACTAGTGTGCCACCATTTTACAATGACATAACTGAAAAATGGTAAATTACTACAACTTTTTGCACATGTAAACACAACAGCCAAGATCTAAACTGTTCTGGTTGATTTTTAGATGCTTTGTGGGCATTAACCCTGACGGAGGCTCTAAATCAAAGAAGCAACGTGAAGGTATGAATCCATATTTGCACCCTCCTGAGGAAGCTGGTGGATGCTGAATGGATGTCCATGTAGGTATTATGTGTTGAGTCCCCAGTGTTCAAAGTCAAGTTCAAATGTGATCACCAAAGATATTTGTTATTAGCAATCAGTATCTTATGCCCAATTCCTATCCATTCAGTGTTCCCCTAGGTTGGTTATTATTTTTGAATGTATACAGCTTTAAATCTATTTATACGATAGTTATTTTTTATTTTAAGTTTTTTTGTTAGACAATTATATATCTATTGTGAGTTTAGAAAAATTAAAATAAAGATGTTTAATCAGTAGGGCCAATAGTCCAGTGTGTTGCAGTAAAAACAATGCAAAATTGCAGTATTTTAATGTAGCAATTGTCTTTTACATTTACAGGTATTTACTGGCTACTGCATTGCAGTAATAACACAGAAAACATAGTAAATGACAAGTAATTATTGTGATATAGGTTCAACACCATACAGTAATTTATCCATAAAATATTTTAGTTTTACAGTAATTGGTGGTTGGTTTGATGTAAAAATACAATAAATTACTGTGATATTGAATTGTTGGGAATTTACAGCGATTTTAGAAAATAATTACAGCATCATATTAGTTTATAATGACGTACTGTTTTTCACATTACTATTGTGTCTAATTTACTGTATAAACACAATACATTACTGTGATTTCCATGTAAATTACAGTAAAATAATTACAGTATACCACTGTGAATTTACTGCAATTATTGGCCAGTAATTTACTGTAAAAGTACAATTACTGTTTTACAGTGAATGCAAATATATGGTTATTGTAATTGCAACAATCTAAAACAATGACAATTACTATCCAGAATATTCTCCTAACATGCCAAGCACACACTAGACGACCTGCAAAGTCACTGGGTCTCTTGACTGTTCACACTATACAACTGCCAGTTTTGTATCTGTAGTTTTTTCAGTCACTAAGGTTTTTATAACACAGAATTGATCACAGATGATGGGGAACACACCACAAGATTTTTTCACTCGGAGGGGCTTTTACGATGAGTGTGTAAGGTTCCCAGATACAATGTATGCTACTCAAATATTCATTAGTTTTTCTAAAAAGATCAATATACAGTAGTATATCAGAATTACTGATGCTGTGTCCAGCATGTGTTTAGAGCAAAATTCACTTCACATCTCCTTACTGAGCATTTATAAGTAGTTCACTTTGTGACACAGTCTTATAATACAGCTCCAGTACAATGTTGTAGCTTAATACCTGATAAGTCAGCACAACTGAGCATGGCTGTCATTGTAAAATAATTTATATCCTGTTTCGATCCAGTCTGCGCTCTGCTCTGTGCTGCTCTGAGAGAGTGTAGCAGAAAGCACTATGTGTTCAATATTAATACGATAAGCCTATTAATATTGAAGAGTGACAAAATTTGATTGGCCTAGTTCAGAAAGAAAATTAGTTAGGCGCCACCTCCTGGAGTTATCCAGTTAACATTATCATTAATTTGGGAGGAAATTAATGATGCAGAATATACGGTTATGGACAAAACAAGGGAACCAGGCAATTATCTCAAGGTGGGTAAGTTCTTGACCGTGAAAAGGGATCTGCTAGTTTCTTACTGTCAGAAGAATCACTCAAACCTCAGACTTAGGCTATTTACAATTTATTTACAGATTATTAAATGACATGACAACAACTGAGAGAGAATAGGGCTACGTGAACTGGTAGTGAAATAAAATAACATAGAAAAATTAAATAAATGAAATGAAGGTTTAAATAGTGAGTAGACTAATGGCTGATAGTGAAAAAGGATGAAACTCGATGCTATGAATGAGATGTTTGGAAATTAATATTTGATTAGATGTTCAGATCGGTAAACTCGTATTAAATTTAGATTAAGCTAAATTAATTACCTCATTAAGCAACTGAGTTGAGCTCAAGTGGAGGCTTTTGGCTGTCGCAAGTGGATGAGAGGAGGAGGTGAAGTTCAGCGCGCCGCTCTCTCACAGGTTGAGTGTCCTCCAAGCGGTGGAAAAGCCAGCGTGTGGTTCTGAAAGTTCGAACCGCAGTCGGTCCTGATGGGTTCTCGCTCTCTCTGGTGCTTACGGGAGACAGTTGATTCTTTCAGGAGAAGTAATTCTCCACAGGATGCTTAAAAATGCAGGTGCAGCTTTCTATTGGGTGATACTCAAAAATCAAAGAACTTAAATTGTCTTGAAATAGTTAGAGTTTGAATTGCGTGGCAAACTTACAAAAAATTTAAAAAAAAAAAAATTTAAATTAGCTTGGCTGCGGTGATAAAACTTCTTGATGTTCGTTGAACAAAAAAAACTTGTTGCAAAAATTAACGATCGTTCGATAAAAAGAAGTTACACAAAGGACAAAGAGAGGACAGGCTAAACTGAACTTTCTCTAAACTTATCCTTGACTCACACTAAACTCTAATTTTACTAAACGCGTTTAGTTAAACTAAGGACGAACAGTGTGGCCTGCACATGGTGGAGAACTTTAGGGTGACTTTCAGACAAGAGAGGGAGAGAGAGGAAAGAAGCTTAAAAAGTGAAAACGCTTAAAAAGAAAAAGCGAAAAACGTGCTAAAACTATGGTGCGTAGGTATTTAAAGCGCCCTGGCTGAGACCGCCCCTGAAGGTTCTCTGCCAATGAGAGGTCGGCGTATCGTGGCAGGAAGTTCTGCCTTTTGGATGCGCGGCCAGTGAGGAATCGGTGTATATCTGATTTACAACATGATAAGGATCTTTGTCTTCAGAGCAGAGTATTCGTGCAGTTATGAGAGAAAAGGATTTTAACTTAGAAAATTAGGTTTTGGGCCTAAATAATTATTCTCCTTTTCACCATGTACCACAAACATACATGAAATATTCAAGGTGTGATAAAAAATAACATGTATACGTAAATAGATGGTTTAAAGACATTTTTAAGACACAAAGCATTCATTACTTCTACTGTGATGAAACATAATGTGATTACTCAAACTGTTGTTCAACAACGCTAATGAAACATGTAGGAACTTACAAGGAACAAGTTTTATACTGTGGATCCATCTAATATAAGAAAAATTGACAAAAGTTTCATGTATTCAGGATATAAACTATAAAACAGTCATGTTAACTTACTATCAGACTTAGATGAGACTATATTAGCGAGTAAACATTTGCTATGAAAGAAACACACAATTATCTCTTCAAAAAATGCACTGTAGAAAATCTAATTAATGGTTGAAAAGGAAATAAAATGTAAACTCGGTGAAACCACTTTAGAAAGACAGGATTTTCACTTATTCTAAGTAAAGATATGTTTGACACAAGATTTTGTTACATAAAAGTGGCTAAAACAATATTTAATGGTGGTTTCAACATTTTTGTAAGAATAGATCTGCAGAGACTCTATGGGAGCTTAGGAGGAGGGGAAAAGTGCGATGGAAGAACTTTACGTCGGTCAGAATGTGATTAGGAGGAAGAAAGTCAATGATTTTATCAGTACTTATTGTCTTAATGAATCAACGAGTTTATCCAGTTATGGATAAATGGAGATACTTCAGTTGCAGAACACAACATTTGATGTTTCCTGGAGAAAACGTGTGTGTAGGTACACAAGTTTATGTGTAAGTTAATTGCTTCCAGATGCAAGAGGACAGAAAGAGGGACAGAGTATTTGTCTCAAGGAGGTTTGTTTCTACTCGCCATCCATAACACTACTGCTGCATCACTTCCTGATTTTCCTAAACATGGGACGGGCCAAGGGACATAAAGAACAAGCGCATGCTACGTGCGCATTGAAAAAGTTGTGGCATAAAAAGAATTTTGTGTTAATTATAAGCACTTACAAAAACACACTTAATAAAAAAATGCGTTGTTTCAGGCGGTATGCCTCTGGTCACACGAGGTTCCCCCTAGCTATCCCTCCAAAAGGTAATACTTGTTTTGAAGATTAGCAAACCAATATTTGCCTGTGGCATTTGCACATGCTGATCATAACTAATGTCAGTCTGTACCTGTCTTATTTTTTTGTCACTTCAGACCCAAGCGAGACACAAGGCTAGATGGGCGATCTGTCAGTTGACTAATTTATGTCAAATATTGACCCTATATTAGTGGAGTGCAGGCTACTGCAGGCTAACCACACAGTCAGAAAAGCCGTATCCTCAGTTAGCTCCACTAGGTATGTATGTTTTTGATTTTATTTTGCATAATCTTACTTTTATTGAGATAATTTTATTAATATCAAGTTTAAAGGCAACATTCTGTGATTTACAGTACACATAAATGTTGTTTGTATATATATATATATATTTAATGTCTATGTCATGGCTGGATGTGCACTGTATTACAGTTATCAATTTGAAAAGCATGTTGGTCTAATAAGGCTCACATCACTGAAAGAGAGGTGCAAGTGCTCCACACCTCCCTTTTAAAGGTACAGTATACCTTAACTAAGATATACCTTAGCTAAGGTATAACTGGGAAACAGCTTGGCAACTAAAGGAAGGCCTTACGGTAGGACTTGCGAAGGACGGGCTGAGCTGAACTAAAATTGTTGTAGTAGTCTGGTATGTGTCCTGTGATCCTCCCTGGAGTGTGGAATATTGTCAGAGTTGCTGCCACAAGTGTGGAATGGATCCTTAAACATTGGCAAGGTCCAGCTAAACAACTCGCTCCTCTGTTCTCCCCTACCTCACAGATGTGTGACCACTCCTGTGTGCTCTGCACAGCCTAGTATACTTGGGACTCCTGCTCTCTGCACTGCACCGTCAAAATATACTGTCATATTATATTCATTATATCAGACAGCAAGAATCTAGAGAAAGACTTTCACAATAAGCAGGGAGATGGTGCAGAACCTTGTGATGTGAGGTTGCTTAAGTTTTCTGTCTTTGGTATCCAGATACTTTCTGCTTATCTGCACTGCTTGGCTCCCCTCGCCCTGCTATACTACCCTCATATGTCTCCACAGCCTTTCTAGTTGTCTTGGACAATGCATGTACGATTCGTATGGCACCCCCTCTGGCCCTGAAACAGTGCTAGTCCGAGAAGCTTTGACAAGCCAGAGTGAGCTCTTCAATGCTGAACAGAAGAGGGTTCAGGCAGTGTAATTAGCTCTCAGCAATGAGCCAGGTCTTCCAACCATCCTGCTGTCACTGCAAGTGTTTCTGTCGATCAGCTGATGTCTTCCTGGAGGCATGCAAGGGACCTGCCTGGTTTCTGCCCAAACAGCACTTCAGTGAATCCAAAGGGATTAGCTACAGAGGCAGTCTGCTTGTGGGCCCTCTCTCTGCCCCTTCTCCTGTGCAGCGCAGCACATTGGAGGTAATTGAGCCTATGTCTCAGGATGTTCTGCAGCTCTGCAATGGCCTAGCTGCACTGTTCTTGGCCTTTGGCTTTGCATGTGGTGCTTGGAGGTAAACAGGAATACCATGTTCCAATATGGTTTCTCATTCATTCTTTTAAAAGTTGCTTAAAGATGCAAAAAAAAAAAAAAGGTGGTTGTCTTCCTGCTAATCCATTCACAATACTTTAGCTCAAATTACCACTATGTTGACTGTCTACCATGAGCAGTAGCTATTATCATGACCTGCTACCAGCACATTACTATGAAGTATTAACTATGGCGGAGGTCGGTCGGACCAATAAAACAGCAACTGTTTAAATAGTTCTTGTCAGTTTCATCACAATAAAACAGAGGAAGGCGCTGCCTTGTGACAGTATTTTGGATTACAGAAAAACCTTGTAACCAATCACTGACTGGTTCAAGCCATTTGTTTTGTAATGACTGTGTACAGGGTAAAAGTCTTTTTGGCCAGTGTGTTACATGACTTACAACACTGACTGTGGTCACCTTAATAAAATTACCTTATACTCTGGAGCTGTTACCTGGGGTCTTGCAAGATGCACAGGGTAGTCAGCAGAGCTCAGTGTTGCTCAGAAATATTGTTGGACAGAGGACATGCAAGGTAAGTGATGGAAAAAGTTCAAGGTCGAAATTCAGTGCCTGTGGGATGGGTTGGGGTGTTGGTTTTCATTTATTTACATAATATATGAAAAAGCGGAAAGGATGTAGGTAGATTATTGTAGGTGTGTAATTGCCGATAAAAATATGGACCACTGGGTTTGGTAGAGTGCCCCCTAGTAAATGGTAATGCAGAACATGGGTGACTACAATTTTATTACCTGTAGTACCCTGTATAATCTGCCTTAAAATGACCCTCCTGTAGTATCATGAATGTTTATCACGTCCAAAAAGCAGCCAGCAGAAATAATGAGATCTAGACGCAGGAAAGCAGTGCAGCACGGAGAGAGAGGAACATTTCCCCATTGGCAATCAGAGCTCATTTAAAAGAAATACATCCAGTGAAAGCACAATATGAAATGTGGAATTGTTGACTCAAAAAAAAAAGAAAAAACAACAACAAAAAACTGGAACCACCAAACTAAAATGAGAAATGTGTTGAGGTGGATGTTAGGAACAGATACAAGAGCATGTTATTACTGTTCTTATACCCTGAAAATGTCAGTGTGAGCGTAGAGAAAACTTGCGCTGGAGGAAAGACGATTCTGAAATAGCTCTTAAAGGTTAGGTTATATTCAGCATAGGGCATGGCTTCCTTTTCACAAAGGTTAAACACTTGCATTATGAACTTACATGATTCCCACAATGAAAATTCACTGATGTTGAAATGGCTTCAAAAACATGAAGAAACTTTAGAATTTTGATATTCGTGGCCTAAGTCATGATGTTTGGCTGGACTGTCTCGGATCAAACTGACATGATGAAAGACCACCCTTATGAAGACATACATTACATTTATACACATGCTAAATATGGGCTCAGAGAGAAGTTGTGGTCCAATAATTCAAGGCACTGGTTTAACAACAATTAACCAATTGACCACACTGTTGACAAGTAAATTGTAAACTGAGTGCATTTATATATCTTTTGACTACCCAAACCACTTTACAACACAAGTCAGTATTCAACCATTCAGACATTATTGCAGATGGCTTCTCTACACAGTGCCAGCCATTAGGAACTCAAACACACACATTCACACACCAATGGAACAGCCATCGGGAGCAGTAAATGGTTTCATATCTTGCCCAAGGAAACTGTTACTGTAGACTTGAAGAATCAGGAATCGAACCAACAATCTTCTGATAAGGAGACGATTTGCTATACCTCCTACAAAACATTCTTCACTCAAGGTCCACTTACTGACTTGCTTTGAACCTGTCTGCCATATCGCATGGTCTTCATTTGCTCTGATTTCTCATTTGTCATGAAACTGTAGATGTTCAGATTTTACATCATTCTGAGTGTTTTCAAGACTTTTCATTCACATTTGCCTTTAAGTTCAGGATCATACTGGAGGCCTTGGAAACAGCAGTTGAATGAAAGAGATGTAAAAAGGCTTTTGTAAATAAACATTAATACTGTGTAGGTGATTTTTCTCCCCCTAAACCATTATTGTCCAACAGCTGAGCAAGCTCTTTCTGTTGATGATAAAGCTCTTTGAAACACTTTAAAACAAACACCACATTAGGCTCAAACACACTGACATTACTAGCAGAAAGTATTCTACTGATAATCAGGCAGGTATAGATTAGTTGTCTTTTCATCTTGAACTGATCAGCTAGAGTTCTAGTGATTTGCATTTTATAGATCTTTTTATTGTTGCTCTTAATGTTTCTAAAACTAACTGTGGGGATAATTGTAACTAATTAAGCAAATAGGGTTGCTGTTTACAAATTCTAAATTCTGTTTCTATTTTTCTTTTATTAAATGAAGAGGAAAATGATTACAGAAACATTATTATTATTATTATTATTATTATATTTTATTTTTCCCCCACAGGAACAATGCATACTATTTGCCAAAAGTCTATTTAGTAAAGTTATTGTAAGTGCTCTTTGTATGTAGACATGACGTCTCTATCGTCAACCTGAGTACAGACCATCCACCTAAATCCCCCACACTTAGTTTTAAAAGCCTACGTATCATATCAGTCATCAGCAAAACAGATTGCCAATTTTACTAGGTTTGACCTGTCTTTGTGGAGAAGGAGAGTGGGTTAGGCTGGCCATAGTGTTTGTCCTATCATCTCTGTTCCATCTTTGATGGTGAGGAGAAAAAAAGGGATAGCCTCTGAGCTAATCCATGCTCAGACAGCTTGTCAAAGGTAACCTATTGGGATTTCAGATGCACTGCAGTGAGTAAAGCCCCCATGAGGGAAGAAAAGAAAACCAGTGATACACTCACAAGGCTTTCATGACGATGAACACTGCACTGTCTAGACACATATTGTTAAAATGATCAGGATTGCTGTGGTTGCCAACCAGGTCGCCCAGATGAAGGGAATGAGGTTACAGCAAACACGAGCCAGCATATCTGAGTCAGGAGATGAAGGAAATAACATATAGCATTTTATTTAATGGGGCATGTATCACCTCATAAGAGGCAGGCAGTCCCAGTTTGAAATGAGTTTTCAGAGGTCTCTCTGTAATGAAAATTTATATAACGCTGTTATACGCTGTGAGGAGATTTTATTTCTTTGGAGAGGAAGACAAGTCTTTTTATTGCTTGTTAAACTTATTCAGGTGTGTCTGCATACAATCATACTGCACAGAGCACTAGCAGCATTTTACAGAAACGTGTCTTTTGGACCATAATTATCTAATTTGCATTCACTGACTGCCTTTTAAAATAGACAGATGGATGTTGTGTGTGTGTGTGTGTGTGTGTGTTCATCTTGCATCTTGTGCATCTGGAGATC